>JAAAKG020193426.1:0-24377 GCA_010014905.2 Druon quercuslanigerum
TTGTCGGTATTTAATCCAGTTTTATTAAATAATTATTTTTCTAAATTGAAGATTTCTCATTAAAAATTATTTATAATTATTTTATTAATTTATTTATATTTTGATTTATTAATTATTATAATAATTAATATAATAATAAAATAATTTTTCAACTGAAAATTTAACTATTTCAGATTTTGTTTATAACTTAACTTTTTAGTTGCAAATTATTGTATTTTGTTAAAAAATTCCGATTTTTTGATAGAAAATTAATCATCTGGCTTAAAAATTCAGTTATTTGGTTCCATGAGTTGGTTGAAGAATAATGTGTTATATTAATTTAATTAATTAATTTTTGAACATTTAAAAATTTTTTTATAGTTCGTTTTTTTGTAGACAATTATTTGTTTGTTTGTTGAAAATATTTTTTGGCTAAATTTCAACAAATAAGTGAAAAGTTAAAATAATTTTTTTGAGATACATCTTATTCTTTAAAGATTAATAATTACACAAAAAAGTAATTGTCTTCAATTGAAGGAAAAGATCCATGGAAACACTTTTTTGAGTATGATAAAAAAATATAAAATAAAATATTAATTAATATAAATATATAAGTATAAATAAATAAAATAGTATAATAAAAAAGAAAGTCTCTTTGATTCAAAAGAATATTCTTTAAAACAGAAAACATTTTTTAAAAAATTGAACGGTTCATAAAGATATTTTTATTTAATCTACGAATTTTTCTATTAATTAAAAAGTCTTTTTTTATAAGTAAATATTTTTTGAAAATAAACTCTTTCATTAAAAATTAACTTCTGTTTTGAGAATTTAAATGTTTAGTGCAAAATTTGTCTGTTTTGTTGAAAAGCTTAACAATATGTTAGAAAATTTGAGTATTTAGGACCAAATTCAAACGTTTTTGAATTAAACTTTAACCATTACATTAAGGGTTTAGGATGAAACTTTTTTGGTTTCTAAATTAAACTGTTTGGTTAAAATTTGATGTATTTTGTTACAAATCCGAACTTTTGGGCAGAATATTAATCTTTTATCTTTTTTAATTCAACTATTATGTTGAAAATTGGAATTGTTGGTTAAAGTTAACTGTTTTTAATTAAATTTTTTTTCCTAACTTAGTTTTGCTAAAAATCTGGTACATAAAACAATAGTTTTTCTATGGCTCTAAGACTTTAAATATTATGAATGATTACATGATTCAAAATTTAAAAAGAAATTGTGAGAAAACAAGGAAATGTATTTTAACGATTTTTTTTTGTATATATAATCACATTATTGCTTCATAACGATTGAAAAAAATTGTTTAAATGACTTATCTTTTTCGAATAAATCATCATCTGCTAATCTATTAATTTTAATTACAAAAGTAAATTTTTTTAAAGACGAAATCGTAAAAAAATTTTTAATAATAAACATTTTTCTAAAACAAAGATCAATATTTAACGATTATTTAATTATTTGTTAAGTTAAAAGTATTCAATCATTCAAAAATAATTTTTAACTTATTACAGTAAGAAAAAATTCAATTATAAAAACTGTTTTTAAAATAATTATTTCCTGTAAGTTTTTAACTTTTTATCATTAAAAATTTTTTTCTATTGCATAAAAAATGAATGATGTAATTTTAATTATTAAGATTATGGTCAATTTTTTTCTTTTAGAGGTCTGGTTTTTGGCTGTTTTTTTTATTAAAAATTGAGCTACTTGGTATTGACCAGAAAAATTTATTCGGAAAACAATACATAACTTAATATGTGGATCCAAGGAATGACAAGTAGTATAAGTCATTTTCGATCTATCCTGCAGGTTGTGAAGTAGTAAATCCAATTCTAAGTCAGCCATAGTCAGTAATAAGGAGTAAAAGAAATTTTAAGTCAGCCGTAATGATTGTCAAGGAGTCCAGTCAGCCATAATAAGTTTGAAGTGGTAAAGGTAATTTTAAATGAGCCGTGACAAGTTCCATGTGGTATAAGTCATTAAAAGTCAGCCGGGTTTCATCCAAAAAACTGATAAAATCGTTTTTCGGAGAACGAATATAACAATAGTGGCGGGTCAAACTTTCATTTGCAATTTGGTTGGTGAATAAAGCTGAACCTGCGGGTTCGAAGCTTGGAATATATATCGAAGCAAAGCAGGTGAACCGAGCAAAACGGATGAACCGGGGTAGCTGAGTTGGCAGCATCGGGAACCATTCCTCAGAGCAGACCTCGCACCATTCACCAAATCGACCGACTATATGCCAATCACCGCTTTCATTATCACCGACAACCTCCCAAGAATTTACGCTGCTGTTTTCCTAGCTGCAAGCCGATGCAAAAGTCGTTTCTTCGACTTGAGAGCCTGTGTGGTATTTCCTGTTTTCTCATTTCCGATACTCGTGCACGGTCAAAATTTGTTATTGAGAAATTGCCAAATTTATTTTAATGAAAAAAAACTTATTTTTAGGAAAAAACCAAATTTGTTTATGGGAAATAACTTAATTTCTTCTTGATAAATTGCAAAATTTTTTTCAAAATATTGAGAAATCAACAACGTTCTTTTTAACGAATTCCTAAATATGTTCTTATAAAATTTTAAAAGTTTTTTTCTTAAATTTCCAAATTTTTTGCTCGAAAGTTTTTCAATAATTACCAAATTCGTTCGTCATAAATTACCAAAGTTTTTATTTAATAATTACAAACTTTGTTCTTGAGAAATTACAAAATTTGTTTTTAAGAAATCATTCTATTTTTTCTTGAGTCAACACTAAATTCGGTCTTGAGAAATTACAAAATTTGTTCCCAAGGAAACATCAAACGTGTTTTTTAAAAATTACAAAATTCGTTTATAAAGAATTGCGAAGTTTGTTCTTAAGATATTACCATATTTGTTTGAGTGAAAACACAACATTTATTTTCAGGAAATAGCTAAATTCGTTTATGGGGAATACATTTTTTCTACAAAATTGCAAAACTTGTTTTTACGAAATTAGAAGTTTTTGTCTGAGAAACCAAAAAAGTTCTTTTTAACGAATCACTCAATTTGTTATTGAGAAATTTAAAATTTCTCTTAAATTACCAAATTTTGTTATTTTGAATTTAACAAATCTTTTGCTGCAAGTTTTCTAATAATTACCAAATTAATACTTCACAAATGACTAAAGTTTTGAATAAAAAGTTACAAACTTTTTAAGTGAGTTTGTTTTTAAGAAATTATACAATTTTTTCTTAAGAATTGCGATATTTGTTCTTGAGAAATTATAAAATTTGTATTAGTGAAAACACACAATTTATTTTTAGGCAATGGCCAGATTTGTTTATGGGAAATAACTTTTTTGTACAAAATTGCAAATTTTGTTTTTGAGAAATTAGAAAAATTGTTTTTAAAAAATTACGAAATTTTTTTCCGCAAGTTTTTCAATAATTACCAAATTCTTTCTACACAAATGACTAAAGTTTTTATTTAAAAATTACAAACTTTTTTCGTGATTAATTACCAAATTTTTTTTTGAGTAATTATAAAATTTATTCTTGAGTGAATACCAAATTTGGTCTCAAGAAATTAAAAAATTTGTTTCAGTAAAATCACAAAATTTATTTTTAGGAAATAGCTAAATTTCTTTAGGAGAAAAAATCCACCTTTTCTTAAGAAATTGCAAAATTTGTTTTTAAAAAATTAAAACATTCGTTTAAAATAATTGCGAAGTTAGTTCTTGAAAAAATACCACATATGTTTTAGTAAAAACACAAAATTTATTTTTAGGAAATATCAAAATTTGTTTGAAAAAAAAATTTAAATTTGTTTTTAAGAAAACAAAAAAGTTCTTTTGAACTAATTACTAAATTTGTTCTTAAAAAATTTCAAATGTCTTTTTTTAATTACCAAATTTGTTTTGTAAGTATTAGAAATTTTTTGCAGAAAGTTTTTCAATAATTACCAAATTCGTTCTTCAGAAATGAACCAAGTTTTTATTTAAAAACTACAAACATTTCTCGTGAGTAATTAAAAAATTTGTTTTTTAAAATTATAAAATTTCTTCTTGATTAAATACCAAATTTTATGTTGAGAAATTACAAAATTTATTTTGGTAAAATCACAACATTTATTTTTAGGAAATAGCTAAATATCTTTAGGGGAAATAAATTAACCTTTTCTTGAGAAATTGCAAAACTTGTTTTTGAGAAAATTTGTTCTTAAGAAATCTACAAAGTTTTTTTAAACTAAATACTGAATTTGTTCTTGAAAAATTTTAAATTTCTCTTCCTAAATCACCAATTATTGTTTTTTAAAAATTACCAAATTTTTTGCTGCATGTTTTTCAATAGTTACCAAATTCGTTCGTCACAAATGTACAAAGTTTTATTTAAAAATTACAAACTTTTTTCGTAAGTAATTATAAAATTGGTTTTTAAGAAATTATAACATTTTTTCTTGGGTGAATACCAAATTTCTTTCAGTAAAATTACAATATTTATTTTTAGAAAATAGCCAAATTTCTTGATATGAAATAACTTAACTTTTTCTTGAGAATTTGCAAAATTTGTTTTTGAGAAATTATAAAATTTTTTCTTAAGTGCATACCAAATTTCGTCTTGAGAAATTACCAAATTTGTTTTAGTAGAATCACAAAAATTATTATCAGGAAATAGCCAAATTTCTTTATGGGAAATAACTTAACTTTTTTTTGAGAAATTGCAAAATTTGATTTTGAGAAATCTAAAAATGTCTTTTTAGCGAATTACTAAATTTGTTCTTAAATGATTTCAAATTTTTCTGCAATCACCAAATTTTGTTTTTTAAAAATGACTAAATTTTTTGCTTTAAGTTTTTCAATTATTATCAAATTCGTTATTCACAAATGACCAAAGTTTTTATTAAAAAATTACAAATTTTTTTCGTGAGTAATTACAAAATTGGTTTTTGAGAAATTATAAAATTTTTTATTGAGTGAATACCAAATTCGGTCTTGAGTAATTGCAAAATTTGTTTTTGAGAAATCAAAAAAGTTTTTTTTAACGAATTACTAAATTTGTTCTTCAAAAATTTCAAATGTTTGTTTTAAATTACCAAATTTGTTTCTTAAATATTACCAAATTTTTTTCTGCAAGTTTTTCAATAATTACCGAATTCGTTCTTCACAAATGACCAAAGTTTTATTAAAAAATTACAAATTCTTTTCGTGAGTATTAAAAAATTGGTTTTTGAGAAATTATGAAATTTTTTATTTAGTAAATACCAAATCTAGTCTTGAGAAATTGCAAAATTTCTTTTAGAGAAATCAAAAAAGTTTTTTTTAACGAATTACTAAATTTGTTCTTGAGAAATTTCTAGATTTGTACTAAAAGGATTAATAAATTTGTTTTTTAAAAACTGACAAATTATTTCTCGAGAAACAAAAAAAGATTTTTTTTTAAATACCGTTTTTCTTCATAAAGAATATTCAAATTGGTTCTTAAAAAAATTGACAAATTTGTTATTAAAAACTTATACGATTGTTTTTAAAAAATGGCTACATTTCTTCTTTCGAAATTAACAAATTTTGTAATTTGGCATTATCAAATTTTTTCATGAAGAAAAACCAAATTTGTTGTTGAGAAATCACCAAGTTTGTTCTTGAGCAACTACCAAATTTTTTGCTGAGAAATCACTGAATTTGTTCTTTAGAATTCTTGAGAGATTTCGAAATATGTTTTTGAGAAATTTCAAAACTTGTTCTTAAAGAATTACAAGTACCATATTGAGAAATTACTAAATTTGTTTTTGAGAAATTTCTGTATTTTCATTTAAAGGATTAATAAATTTGTCTTTTAGAAATTGACCAATTATTTATTCAAAATTAAAAATTTTGTTTCTAATCAATTGAAGTTCGTTATTGGATTTGTTCATGAGGAAAAACCAAATTTTTTATTGAGAAATTGCCAAATGTTTTCTTGAGAAATTATCAAATTTATTTTAGAGAAATTAGCAAATTTGTTCTTCATAATTCTTTAGAAACTACACAATTTGTTGCTGAGAAATTATAAAACTTGTTCTTAAAGAATTTAAAATTCGACATAGAAAAATTACTTAAATCGTTCTTGAGAAATTTCTATATTTGCTATTGAAGGATTACTAAATTTTTTCTTTAGAAATAGCCAAATTATTTCTTGAGAAATCACCAAATTTGTTCTTGAGAATTCTTGAGACTTTGAAATTTTTTCTTGAGAAATTTCAAAACTTGTTCTTGAAGAATTACAAATTCTATATCGAGAAATGATTACATTTCTTCTTGAGAAATTTCTAAAATGCTTGTTAAAAAATTACAAAATTTTTTGTTGGAAAATTTTAAAAATTTTAATTAAAGAATTAAAAATGTATTTTCGAGAAATTACTACATTTGTTTTAGACAAATCTATCAAATTTTTCTCGTGACATTACCAAAAATTTTTTCTTAAAAACTTACCAATTTTTTTCTTAAAGAATAACTACATTCATTCTCGAGCAATTTCCAAATATGTTCTTTATCAAATTTGCCCTTGAGAATTATTATAAAATTGCAAAATTTGTTCTTGATAACTTAATAAATATTTTCCTGTAAAATGACCAATTTTGTTTTTTAACTTGGGAATTTTATAGTTCGGATGCTTTATAATTCGGTAGTTGGTTTCTAACTCGGGAATTTTCTTATTGGGAAAATGTCATTATTCGGGAAGTTTATTATGAGGAAATTTGATTATAGGAAATTTTATTTTTCGGGATTTTTTAGTTATCTCATTTTCCCCACTATTAAATAATAAAAATAGATTTAAAAAGAAACTTTCAGAATTTTGAAATAATTTTGATATCAATTACGAATAAAAATTTTTCTAGTATGCAACTCATATTAATAATGAAAGAACCATTCTTATCATTCAGCTTACCAGAGTGGAAAATTACTTTGCTGCCGTTTCAGAGACCTGTTTTCCTATATGTGAAAATTTATAATTGATTTCCAATGCATGTATTTCTAATGAAAATTTTTAAAAACCTTTTAATTAAAATATCTCTTTTTTCTTCCTTCTGATAAATGCGAAGCAGGCTAAAAATAGAAATTCCTCTATACATCCACTTTGTTTTTATTTGATTTAAAATGTCCAAGATTCTCGTAAAAAAAATAAATTAAAAAAATTCTTTTTGAAATATTGTTAATTTCATTAGAAAAAATTCTGCAGCATTTATTAAAAGTAGGCCCATAAATATTACTGATTTTTCTCAAATCTGCCTGTTTGGAACCAATTCGGTAATTCCGAAAATACAAATAAAGAATACATTTTTTGTGAACTTATTTTCGAATTTCCGATAAATATCTAAAGCTCTCGAGAACCTGACTTAGAGTTCTAGGAAGAAAATATTCTTTTGAGAACGAGAATACTCTGGAGAATATTGATCTTTCTGGGTGTCCAGTCCGGATTTACGATAAAATTCGCCTGCAATTCCGGCACAATTCCCCCAGGATTTTTCAGAATTCACGAATACGTTTGATTGAAAAATATAAAATATAAATTCAATGAAAATTTATTGTGTTTCTAAAAAAGAGCCTGGATAATACCCACAAAAATTTCGTTATAGGTATAGCCAAAATCGATGGTTCACCTCTGATTCTCTGGATTTAGTTGACAAATTAAAGTATATCAAATCTTTGAGTATTACGTCTTATAATTATAGACGATAAAAATTTACATTTAGCAAACCTTTTAAATTAATTTTGTTTTACAAATTATTTTAAATAAATCTGAACTTCTTAAGAGGGCATCTCATAAATGCTATCTGACTAATTATTACTTGGTCTATCCGGTTTACTGATGGACACCAATACAAGATCATCGTTTGTTTCACTGATTTTTTTTTGATTTTTTTAACAAATTGCAAAACGTGATTTTAAATTTTAATTTGTTTTTCTTTATCTCGTTTTGACTCAGCAAGTCGAACAACTTCTTAGTATAAGTCATGAGGTAAAAGTTTGTGTCAAAAGGACATCGAGGGATGGTGGAACAGAATCTCACATAATTAAAAAAGACCTTTAGAAGAAAATAAAATTCATTAGCACCTATAAATAAGAGATATTTAAATTATTTTCTTCTTAATTAAATAAAAAAATTCAACTAGATAAATAGTATCTTTGATTTCTGTATTTAATTTTAAAAACAATAATATCCAATTTCCTCAAAAAGAATCAAGTACCTTCCTAAAAAACAAAGAAAGCACAACAGAAAACCTTTGAAAGATTCTTTAATTTTCTTTTGGATACAAATAAAATAAAAGTAGAAAAAATCAAACTGTGCTGTTTTGAAGATTCCTTACATGCAAAAATAAAAATATGACAAAGAACAGCAGAGGCAAAAAATTTAACCTTAAAAATTTTGATGCAAAGGAATTTTCAAACACCTATTTTTTCGAAGTTATAACAACAATTTTATTTTATTTCTTTCTATATCAATTAAAAAAACTTAAAATTGAAAATTTGCGCACTATTTAAAAAATTTTTATTATAATAAAACAATCCGATGTATTTGAGGAAACAATAAATAAAGCCAAGTAGTTTATGGTTGGCTAAGAAACCTCCCTCTAAATTTCTTGGATTATAAAGAATCTCGAAATTTTTTTTTTTTTGATCTTTGAATGCTGAGGCTAAAGTTCTGTACTGCAACAAAATGCGATATCGTTTTAACAAATATATTTACAAAAATGGAAGAATTTGTAATAAATATTAAAAAAAAAAATATTAAATATATTGAAAGAAACAGAAATAATTTTTAATTTGTCTTTTAGAACATTTAAACTGAAATATTCAATCTTCTATAAAATGAAGATATTAAGAAACCTATCATGGAAATATTAATTTTTCATAAATAAGTTTTAATGTTATAATTTTCATGCATTTTTCTTATTTAAATTTTTTAATTTCTTAACGCAAAGCAATTGAACAGATTTCCAGTAATATTTTATATAATTTTCTAATCAAGCAATATTTAAAATGGTTTTCATTTGCTTTTTTTGATGAACTTATCATAATTAAGAGCTCCTTCTTGATATTAATAATTTATTTAAATAAAAAATAGCCAAATTAAAAAAATGTTGCTCTAAAATACTTTTTATTTAACATAATTTGATGGTGGTTGCCAAAACGTGGAAAACTTTAAAGCACTGGAAACTTTTCACTTTCATTTTGCAAAATAAGTTTTTTTGAAAATTATCTCAGTAAAGCACTCAGATCAAAAATTAATAAATATTATTATGACCATTTTTAAAATATTGAACACTCACATTTCTTTTAAATCACACAATTCATTTTTGAGGTCAGAATTTGAAAAATTATTTCAAAATCTGTGACACAAGTTTTTTTCCTGGTCAGGCCTGAATAATATTTTGAGGTAAAACGAGAAAATAATTATGCAAACTATTCATAATTCTGGCTAAATTTGATAATTTTTTATTTACAAAGATTTTAGTGAATTTAAAAATTTTATTTATCGAAATTGATTCCTAATAACAGTTAATATTGATTAGTATTTTTACGACATTTTTTTTTTTGAATCCATCTAATGGCTTTATAATTAGAAAAATGAAAATATTTTGCAGAAATTTTAAAAAATGGATCGAAATATGCAAAAAAAATTTGTAGCGCCCATCTGAATTTTTAATTTATTTAAATAATTTGATTATTTTAATTGCATTTTGGAACCTATGAAACTTATAAAAAATAGGAGGACAATAACTCTGAGAAAACTGTACATTTTTGATTAAGAAAATCAAATATAAATCAAAAATGAAACCGAAAATTCAAAGACCAAATTTGGACATACTTCATAAAATTTTCCTGCTGTAATTTGGAAAAAGATAATCTTACAAAAAAATTTTTAAAAGAAAAAAATTTTGGAACAAAAATAAAAAACGAGGAATGATAACTGAGAATCTAATTTTTTCGATTTTTCTTGAATCTTAGTTATCAAAGGAAGGGCAAAGGGTAGGTTGCCTTCTAATTTTCCTTTCCTCTTTTTTATTTTTGTTCAATTTTTGTATTTTTTTAAAGGATCCTTTTTCGAATTAGAGTAGAACAATTTTCTGGTGCTTTTCCCATTTTGTTCATTGGGTTTTTGGTTTTATTTTCATAAATTCTATACATTAACTTGATTATCGGACGTTAAAAGGAAATTTTAATTTGATTTTTCAACTGACGTCATTTTCTTATGCCATTTTCTCATGCCAGTTACTTATGTCACGTTTCCCATTCCTCAGATTGCAATAGGAAACCTCAATGGTGGTTGCCCAAATTTGGTTGTCCGACTCTTGGTTGTATTTTCAGGAATTCTATAGATCAACTTGATTGTTGGACCTTAAGTAGGATTTTAATTTGATTTCTAATCTAATTTAAATTTCAAAAATTTTAAAAAAATGCTGCTGTCCTAAACGTACTATTTTACCCACGCATGTTGAATCTAATGGGATCACTATAACCCCTAAATATTACCCCACAAGTGCTCGAACGGGTCCCAGGGACCCGGAATTTTATTTGAGCAGACTCTTTCTTTCCAAAAAGTTTTCTAATTTTTTGCAAAATATTTATTATACTCGATTAATTTTTATATATAATTTTACAATATTGATTTTTGCGACACTCTGAGCTGCAATTGAAAAAATCAGCTAAGTCTATTTAAACCGGAAATATTTTAGATTCAAGTTGTATTGGGTCTTCTAGACCCGTTCTAGGTGGAACGGGAAATTTCGAGATTAAAGAGCTTGCGGGCAATTTTATTAAAAACAAAAAAAATACATCTTTATTTATTTTTATAGAGAGAAATTCACACAATAAAATATTGGATCACTCTGCTGGACACCCTATCTTACCTGACTATAATTTTTCCTAATTTTGTTAAATGATAATTTTATGTGCCACTTTTTCCAAAATCAACAATTCTCCATTTGTAAACACTTTAAAGTAGAAAATTGCTTTCCTACCGTAATAAACAAGAAAAAATCTGTTATTTTCTTCTTTTCTTTCAATAATAAAAAAGTTGCTCAATAGCAATTTAAGGAACGGAGAAAATAGCATGAGGAAATGGCATGAGAATAAAAATAAAAATAAAAATCCTATTTATCTATCAATAATCAAGTAAATGTATAGAATTCCTAAATATAAAACAAAAAATCAAACGAAAAAATTTTTTTATTGTAATTTCAAAAAAAATCCTCTTTAAAGAATTGGACATAAATGAAAAAAGAAAAGAAAAGTGATAAAGCAACGTACGTCCAAGGCAGGAGCTTGCGTTTCTACCGTTAATAAAACAGAAAATATCTGATATCTTCTTCTTTCGTCCCAGTAACACAAAAGTTGCTCAATCGCAATCTATGCAATGGAGAAAGTGGCAGGAGGAAGTGGCATGAGGTAATAGTAGTATGAGAAAATAGCGTCAGATTAAAACTCATATTAAAAATCCTATTTAACGTTTAGTATTGATGTTTATTTATAGAATTGATAAAAACAAAACCAAAAAACCAGCGAACAAAATAGGAAAAATACCATAACATTTTTTTATTGTAATTGCAACATAATCCTCTTTAAAAATTGGACATAAATAAGAAAGCAAATCAAGATAACATGATTCACCGGTATCAAGAAGAGAAGGAAGGGAAATTGGTAGGTTCCCCTATTATTTTTCTTTCCTCACTTTTAATTTTGTCCAACAATTTTTTTCTATCTTATATTTTTTTAGGAGCATCTTTTATCAAATTATTCTAGGAAACTTGTATGGTGATTGTCCATCTTTGGTCGTTATATTCTTGGTTTTATTTTTAGGTACCCTATACATTTTTTACATTTTAACATTGCTTTACATTCTTTTCAATTTTTATATTCTATACATTATTGGACGTTAAATAGGAGTTTTTATTTTATTTTTAATCTACTTTAAATGTGCCAAACAAAAAAAATTACAAACAATTTTTCTACTGCAATTCAAAAGAAGATACTCTAAAAAAATTGAACTGAAATAAAAAAGGGGAAAGAAAAGTGAGTAGGCAACCTACTTCCTTCTCTTTTAAAAACTTTTTTTATGGCTTTTCTCTTTCTTTAATATATGAGAATCAGGATAAACCAAGATAATTTGATTCTCAGGTATCAAGAATAGAAGAAAGTGAAGTTGGTTGGCTTTCTTCTCATTTTTCTTTCCTCATTTTTCTTCTTATCCAACCATTTTTTTATTTCTTATATTTTTTTGTAAGAGGATCTTTGCTCAAATTATAATAGGAAACTTTTATGGTGATTGTCTAAATTTGGCGGTTGTATTCTTTGTTTTATTTTAAGGAATTCTATACATTAACATGATTATTATGCGGTAAATAGGATTTTCAATTTGATTTTTATTCTTATTTAAATTTTTTAAATAAAAAAAGAATACCATATAATTTTTCTACTGCAATTCAAAAGAAGAAGATCCTCTCAAAGAAAATTGGACAAAAATAAAAAAGAGGAAAGAAAAGTGAGAAGGCAACCTGCTTCCTTCTCATTTTAAAACTTTTTTTATGGCTTTTCTCTTTCTTTGATATTCGAGAATCAAGATAAATCAAGATAACTTGATTCTTAGGTATCATTAAGAAAAGGAAGAGGAATTAATTTGTTTCCTCTTCATTCTTCTTTTCTCGCTTTTCTTTTTGTCCAACTATTTTTTTCTTTCTTATATTTTTTTTGGGATTACCTTTCATCAAATTATAAAAGGAAAATTGTATGGTGCTTGTCTAAATTTTGTCGTTGTATTTTTGATTTGATTTTTAGGAATTCTATACATTAAATTGGTTATTGGAAGTTAAATACGATTTTTAATCAAATGTCAATTTCTAAAAAAAAAAAAAAACTGTTGTCCTAAACGTACCACCTTTTCCCCGACTGTTGTACTTAATGGGATTGGCGAAACCACTAAATATTAACTCTTTTCATAATAAACCAATATATTTTTTTCATTTCAAGAAAGGAGGGCAATTCCCACAAAAAAAGTTTGGTCACTCTACTGGACACCATGTCTTAACTGCCTCTATTTTTTTCAAATTTTGTCAAATGAGACCTCCAAGTACCACTTTCCCTAAAATTGACAATCCTTTATCCGTAAATACTCTAAGGTACCCCTGTCTGTAACCCTGTTACCCTGTCTGTAACCCTGTCTTATCTGCTTCTAATTTTTTCCAATTTTGTAAAATCACATTTCCCAGCGCAATTTTTTCCAAAATCAACAATCCTTTATCCGTAAGTATTCCAAGACGGAAGCTTGCTTTTCTACCGTTAATAAAACAGAGAAAATCTGATATTTTCTTCTTTCGTTTCAATAATACAAAAGTTGCTTCATCGCAATTTATGAAATAAAGAAAGTGGCAGGAAGAAGTGGCATAAGGAAAAGGAATGAGAAAATGGCGTCAGTTTAAAAATCAAATTAAAAATCCTATTTAACGTTTAGTATTAATGTTTATGTATATAATTCATGAAAACAAAACCAAAAAACCAGCGAACAAAATTGGAAAAATACCATAAAATTTTTCTGCCCCAATTCGAAAAAAGCTCCTCTAAAAAAAATAAGTAGACAGAAATAAAAAACAGAAAAGAAAAGTGTGAAGGCAACCTACCAAATCCCCTTTCTTCTCTTTTTTACTTATTTTTTATTTATTTTCTCTTTTTTTGTTGCCTGAGAATCAACATAAATGAAGATAACCTGATAAGGTATTAGGAACAAAAGAACCCTATCTTACCTGCCTCTAATTTTTTCCAATTTTGTCAAATTATATTTCCAACTGCAATTTTTTCCAAAATCAATAATCATCTATCCGTAAGTACTCCAAGGCAAGAGCTTGCTTTTCTACCGTTAATGAACCAGAGAAAATCTGATATTTTCTTCTTTCGTTTCAATAATAGAAAAGTTGTTAGATCGCAATCTATGGAATGGAAAAAGTGGCAGGAGGAAGTGGCATGAGGAAATGGCATGAAGAAATGGTGTCAGATCAAAAATCAAATTAAAAATCCTATTTATTGTTCAATAATCATGTTAACCTATAGAATTCATAAAAACAAAACCAAAAACCCAGAGAACAAAAACGGAATTGTACCATTCAATTTTTCTGCTGCGTTTCGATAAAAGATCCAATTAAAAAAAAAATTGAACAAAAATAAAAAAACAGGGAAGAAAAGATAGAATGCAAGCTGATTGGGTATTAAGAATAGAAGAACGTGTCTTACCTGCCTCTAATTTTTTCCATTTTCGTCAAATGACATTTCCAACTCCCCTTCTTTCCAAAATCAACAATACTCTATTCGTAAGTACTCCAAGGCAGGAGCTTGCTTCTCTACCGTTAATAAAACAGAAAAAATATGATATTTTCTTCTTCCGTTTCAATAACACAAAAGCTGCTCAATCGCAATCTATGGAATGGAGAAACTGGCAAGAGGAAGTGGCATGAGGAAATGGCGACAGTATAAACATCAAATTAAAAATCCTATCCAACGTTTCATAATCATGTTAATGTATAGAATTTATGAAAACAAAACCAAAATCCAGAGGACAAAAATGTAATTGTAGCATTCAATTTTTCTGCTGCATTTCGAAAAAAGATCCAATTAAAAGAAAAAAATTGGACAAAAATAAAAAGCAGTGAAGAAAAGATAGAATGCAAGCTGCTTAGGAATCTAGAATAGAAGAACTTTGTCTTACCTACCTCTAATTTTTTCCCATTTTGTCAAATGAGATTTCATACTGCCATTTCTTTCAAAATCAACAGTCCTATATCCATAAATACACCAAGGCTGGAGCTTGCTTTTCTACCGCTAATAAAACAGAGAAAATCTAATATTTTCTTCTTTCGTTTCAATCATACAAAAGTTGCTTAATCGCAATCTATGGAATGGAGAAAGTGGCAGGAGGAAGTGGCATGAGGAAATGGCATGAGAAAATGACATCAATTTAAAAATTAAATTAAAAATTCTATTTAACGTTTAATATTCATGGTTATTTTTAAATGTATAAAACAATGTCAAAAAGAAGGCGAACAAAATTGGAAAATTACCATTCAATTTTTCTGCGGTAATTCGAGAAAACATCCACTTCAAAAAAAAATTGGACAAAAATAAGATACAGGAAAGAAAAGTGATAAGTAAATCTGATTAGGAATCGAAGGCAGGAGTTTGCTTTTCTACCTTTAATAAAATAGAGAAAATCTGACGTTTTCTTCTTTTCTTTCAATAATACAAAAGTTGCTCAATCGCAGTCCAAGGAATGGAGAAAGTGGCATGAAGAAGTGACATGAAGAAATGGCGTGAGGAAGTGGTGCGAGAATGCAGTTTGGAAGGCATTCAGGCGCTTGTGTTTGTCTTTTACGAGAAGCCCGCCCCTCCCCCCAACCAACCCACCACCTCCTAGGTTCTTTCTGGAGCAGCCGATAAATTCCACTTAGAGCGGAATACACAGAAAGCAGTGAGCAGTACTGAATCACCTCGAAAGCAACCTATAAAACAGTTACAGGTAGCAGTGAAGACTGAAGAGTTTTACTGCTGTTGGTGTCGTCTCATCGAATCCCGGAAAGGGACGATGCAAAACGGAGGAAGGTAAACTTTGGTCCCTCGAAACTGGCAGTGCATCCCTAAGAAGATTGGAAACTGAAATCTACGTGCGAAGTAGCACTTGTTCCGACCCCATGCTGTTCGAGTATATATAAAGCATAATCAAGGAAGAGCAACATTTTCATGAAAAGGGAATGCAGGAATCAGTGCTGGGTATTTTCTTACATTTAGATTGGAGAAACAGAGTCGTTAGTCTCTAAAATCAATAGAATTTGGGGAAAATATACTAGAATAGGAGACGGTAACGAAAAAGTTATTTAAATTTACCAGAATTCATACCACAAGGAATTCTGAAAGATTATGATTACACTATTTGAAACAATATTGATTACAACTGGAACAAATCATGGTGACGCAAAAAACTTATTTTTAAAATTTTCTTCCTTTTTTCTGAGATTTCTTTTGCTCACTTTTTATTTTCCCTGATCTTTATGAATTAGAGACAGAATTATAATCCTGTTTAAATTAAAAAATTTTAATTTATACCATTCTTGAAAATAAAAAATAGAATTCATCCAAAAATTTAGACAACGAATCACATACAAAAATAGAAGAAAGGGAATCCCTAATTTTTTTATCCTTCTTTTTTATTTATTTTATTGTTTTTTTTACAGTAGGAGCATTTTATGGTAGTTGGCCCTTGTTCGTTGGACTGTTGGTTTTATTTGCAGAAATCATATTCATTTAATTGATTATGGGACGTTAAATGTGATTTTTAATTTGATTTTAGCCTAATTTGAATGTCCTAACTTTAAATTTTTTTAATTCTTTCAGATAAAAAATAGTACAAAAATATTTAATAAAATTCGAATTCAAAAAGTTTTAATGAATATGAAAATTTTGGAAAATTCCACTGATTTTAATGAAGTTGGTACGAACTCAAACGAATTTAAGAGACATTAAAAGACTTCGATACAATTCGTAAAAATTCAAGTGAACTAAAAGCAATTAAAAAATATGAAAAAATAAATTTCGGTAGGTTTAAAATGAGTTTAGAAAAAATCATTCGAATTCAAATGAATTTCAATGAAATTTCTAAGAATTTAAAGTTATAAAAAATTGATTAGGTTTGTTAAGGAATTTCGTATGGTTTTCAAAGATTTTAAAATTTTAAAGGTATTTCAAGGAATTTCAAATTTTCGAAGAATTTTAATAAATTTTGAATAATATAAAAGTTTGAAAAGATTTTTAGATTTTTAAAGCATTTTTTAGAAAAAATTCTATAAATAAGTGTAATGCAATTTACATTCAGAACCAATTTAAATGTTTTCAAAACTGCAATGTTTTAAAAAATTCAATAATTTTTTAAAGTCTTGAAATTTTTTTCTTTTACATTTTTTTAAACACCGCATGAGACTGTATATTTTTTTAAAGAGATATACACAATTTAAATGAATTTTTAAAGATTTTAAGATATTTCTAGTAAACTTTGAAAAATAAATTGAATTTAAGGCATTTCTAGCGATTCCATAGATATGAGAGAGATTTAAGGAATTTTGAGGTATTTTAAAATACTTAAAGGCCTTTGACAGTTCAACAAGCATTAAAAAGGATTAAAAAAATTTCTAAGAATTTAAATGAAATATGCAGTTTTTTAAATATCCTACAGTATTTGAAGAGTTATAAAAAAAGACGCGAGATTTTGAAGAATTTTGTAGGATTTTTCAAGATTTGAAGAGATTTTTAGATGTTTTAATGATTTTAACTAACTTTTTTTTGTTTTACTTTTTTTTAGATTTTGAAGAATTTAACAGGATCTCAAGTGATATCACAAATTTCGAGGAATTTTTAAAGATTTGCAGATATTTCTAGTAGAGTTTGGAAAATAAATTAAATTAAAATTTAAAAGATTCCTATCGATTTGAAATATTTCAAGGATTTTGAAGACAATTTTAAGATTTTAAAAGTTTTAAAAATTTTAAAGATTTTCAGGGATTTAATTTACATTTGATGGGTTTGAAATGGTTTTTACCTACATTTTTAAATTGATTTTCACCTAATTAAAGAAATAACTAATTTTAAAGACTTTTCTAAGATTTTCAAAGTTTTCGGGGAGATGTTAAGATACTTCCAGGAATTTCAAAACGTTTGTAGGAATAAATTAATTTTTTTATTTAATTTATTGTTACTTTTTTTTTAAAGATTTTAAGATATTTATAGTGAATTTAAGAGATTAAGTCAAATTTAATTAACTTCAAGGGAATTTAAAGATTTCTGGAGATAAAATTTTTTTTTAAGTTTTTTAAATACAGTTAATTTAATTAGAACATTTATTAATCTTTCTTTATGATAAAAGTAAATTTATTTTCCAACCTTCTTTAAATCGATTTTACAGAAAACCTTTATTTCTTTATTTTATAAAAAGGACATTTTAGTTTATTTTAGATTACAATACTTTTAAATTATAAAAATATTTTTATCATTAAGAAAATATGTCTCTCCGTATGGTGAATTATATGGCCTCATGCTTTCAATATTTTATTTTTTAATATTTGAAAAATATAAAAAAAAACATTTGTAAGGTATCCTCGATTGAACTATTCATCAGCGTAGAATAAAATACTATTTTAATTTGATTTAAATTATTTATAAAATTTTATTTACCACGCTTTTGGAAAAAAAATTTCTCATAAAAGTATTAAACTATTTTATTTTTTTATAAAAATTTTATTTTTAAATAACAGACAGCATGGTATTTTTGCAATAAATGGAAAATAAAATTTTGTATGTTTTCTTTGCATCATTTACATTAAAATCTTAGTTTTAAAAATCCGAACTTCCCACCACCCAAGTTCTTTGATTTGAAATTCTGCTATTACTTAAATTCTGATGTTAAATTTTTGCTGATTCCTGATCAAATAATTTTCTGCAGAAATTTGACAAGTAATTAGCAAAAACTTAACATCAGAATTAAATTAGTTAAAAACCATGGTCGAAAAATTAACATAATTAATCTAAAATAAACAAATTAGGTTTCACTTTCAATAAAAAATTAGGTCAAAATTTATGTATTTTTGTAAAAATACGCAAAGATTTATTCTTTTTGCTGAAAATTCATCTGTTTGGTTGCAAATTACACTATTTTGTTGAAAATTTGTTTGTTTTTTGTAAGAAATTCATCTTTGCGATTAATTATACAAATATTTGGTTAAAAATTCATTTTTTTGGTTTATGATTCATCATTTTAGTTACAAAACCTTTATTTTTTCAAAATTAAAATATATTCTAAGTATTTTTATTTTTTTAAATATATTTTTACATTCTCATTTAGAGAAGGTATTAAATTGGTTTAAAATCCCCCCGCCCCCGGTTTTTGTCAAATGTCTGCGTTTTGAAGCCGCATGAGTCCGAATAACAGTTTTTTTTTTACTAATGAGTATGTCTGTCTGTGTTCTTGTCTGTAGATTTATTAGTTTGTTAGCACAATAACTTTCAAAAGAATTGACAGATTGGGTTGGAATTTGTTAAACTTTTTTAGTGTCCTAATATAAAGGTCAAATTCGTTTGCCAGCCATTTTGGATGAAAATTCAAAAAGTGAGCACAGTTTGAATAATTTTGAGACCACTTTTTTATATTTAAAAATTCTTTATAAAGGAACACTTTAAGCCAAATAATGGACGATATGAAAAAAGTCAAGAAAAATAAGAATGTTGCTTTATGAATGCCCTATAAGATTGTCCTAAGGACTTTTTGAATTTTCTGAAATAGTCGAAAATTTAAATTTTGACAGCATAACAAAATTATGCAAAATGAAAATTTAAATTTCTCGGTTAAACAGTCCTTTATCAGACTAGGGATACAATTTTAAAGTTAGAATAAAGTAATGCTGATACATTTATGGAAACTATATACAATGTGAGGGACAAACTCGAGTGCGAAGCATGAAATACGTGATGAGAATGTGCTCGTTAAAGCCCTAGAAGCTTTAACAAAAGAGAATTCACTATCAATAAATATTATCACCAATTCTTATCGAGCTTAAACTTGCGAGAGAAGCGAGTGGCGCGCAACGACATCTTAAGATAAAAATTAAAATTAAGAATTTAAAATCTAGTTGAATACTTATGTTTTTTAGTAAAAGGTAATCTTTTTTGGTCGAAAATCAAAGTCTTTGATTGACAATTCATTAAGTTCTAAGTTTGTTTTTTCATTGAAAATTACATTTTAATCTTTTTGGTAAAATCTTCATTTTTTGGATGGAAAATTCAACTATTTAGTAAAATCGATTTTTTTGTTTAAAAAATCATTTATCTTTTAACAATTTAAAAATGTATCTTTTTTTTGGAAAATTCATCTGTTTGCTCTAGGAATTTAATTCAAGATTTAATGTTTTCTTGAAACATACTTTTTTCGCTTCAAAATTAAACTATTTTTTGGAAATTCACTTCGTCAGGTGAGAATTAACTTGTTCAAAATTCTTCAAAATTTGTCCTTTTTCTTGAAAAATTCATATACATATTTAAATTAAAATTTCAACTATTTCATTCAAAATTAATTTTTTTTGTTGAAGATGCATTATTATCGTTATAAATTAGTTTTTACTTTTATAAATGTAAATATTTTGTTGAAAATAAACTTTTTTTACCAAAAACGTAGATTTTCCCTTTTTGTTGGAAAATTGCTTTTTTTCTGAAAAATTCTTTCAGTTTTTAATTGTAAAATTAGTCTGTTATGTTGAAGGATTAAAATAATTTTTAAAAAGATCTGCTTTTTGGGTTAATTCAACTGCTTTAAAATGAAAACTATGAATTTTTTTTCGTTAAAATGTTATGGTTAAAATTGTAACTATTTTTATGGAAATAACTTATTTGTTGATTCAAAATTAATTATTGTCACTGAAAATGTAAATCTTCCATAATTTATTGACAATTGTCTTTTAGAGTAAGTTATAGTTTCAAAAAATAATTATTTCAATTTGAATATTGCTGCTAAAATGTTGAAAAACCGCAATAGGGACAAATAAAATTTACAATTAATTAATTACAATTAATAAATTTACAATTAAAATTTTTAAATTTGGTATTAAGAATCTGTATTACTTATGTTTCATTAAGTTTAAATTATTTAAATTCCTTTGAAGATAATTGTGAATTATTTTTGGTCAAAATACTCAGTTGAGTTATGCAAAAAACTCATTTATTAGGATTTTCATGATTAAAATGTGTATAAAACAGTAAATTTTTTCTACAAGAAAGAACCACTAGTAAGGTTTTTTTATAAATATTTTATATAATAATTAAGTTGATTGTTATTAAAATTATTTCTGTTTTATAAATAGAGGTCCAACTAATAGCGAGTTTCTTTCTGTATTTTTTTCTTTTAGATGAAATTGACAAAGTTGAAATGGCTAATTTTTTCACTTGATATTGAGACAAAAATTTTGAAAATCGCAAACCACAATTCTCTTAAAAACCTAATGGGTAAAATTTCAACAAAAAAATACTTTGAAATTGGTTAAGGCATTCGACCTGCGGGCGGTTATGAGGTGGAAAAAATTTAAATTGTTTTTTAAAATATAATAAAAATTAGTAACAATAAGAAATAACACAATCCTTAAAATTTTTATTATTAATGACATTTCTTTTCCATCGTCCTCTAAAATTTTCTTTAACTTTCCATATATAGTTTACGAAAAAATAATTTGTTAATGAAACGTGGCAGAAATGTTCAATTGCACATTGTAAATAAACAAATGAATTTTTTCAGAAAATTTACCAACTTGACTTAAAACTAATAAGTGCATTATTTTACAATACATCGTTTGAATTTTCCTTTCAACTTAAAAAACCGTAGGCTTATTTGGGAAATTTCCACTCAGGGTTTGATATGGATTCTAACAATTTCAAGTGATATAAAGAAATTTCATAAACTTTAAATAATTTTAAAGATTTTGAGTTTTTTTTCGAAAATTTTCAATAATTTCAAGTGACAGTTAAATTTCTAAGGGATTTTCATGAATGTCGTAGGATCTATAAATATTTCAAAGAATTAAAAAAAAAAGCAATTTGTGTTAAGAAACCCTGAACGAATTCTTGAAACACTAAATAAAAATTGTGATGAAAGGATTTTTTTCAATATAAAATAAAAATTTATATATTTAAATTTTTTAAACAATCTTTTGTTAAGCATTCCATATTTTTGATGGGTAGGATGTTTGATTTTCTCTTCATTTATCTTCATTTGCTCGTATTATTAATGAATTTGTACAAGAAGTCGCCCTCAGGAGAAAGGCCAGCTCCTTAATCAGACTAATATGCTTGAGGCGATAAGAAACTTTGGACGTAAAAGATCCAGCTTCTCCGAGAAGCGATTTATGTTCCTTTAACGGAGGTACTTTCTGCAAAATTAATTTCAAATTTGTTTTGAAAACAAAATTTAATTTAAACATTGCATCATCCTGCCTACAGCAAAACTGTACTCTTTGTTTTTAAATTAAAAAAATTAATACAAACTTTTAAACAAGAGGCATACATTTAAAAAAAAATAGTTTAATTTTTAAGAACAGAAAAAAAGCAATTAACATTCTGTTAATATAGATAAATTTCTTAACTACACAGAAGAATTTTTAAGTAAAAAGTTGAATTTTCATTTCAGAATAATGTGTTTCTAAAGAACTATTAACATTTTTGAACTAAAAATAATAATTTTGAAATAAAAAGATTAATTATTAATTGAGAGCCGGAGGCGGATTTTTACCTGAAGAAAAAATGGATACAAAATTAATATTGAAGAAGAAAATTCGAATTTTCCACTCGGAAATTAGAATTGTTAGCAGGAAAATTAGATGTTTTAACAATAAAATATACATTCTTAATAAAATAATAACATTTTCGAACTAAACAGATTAATTCTCCAAAAAAGGAAACCATAAAAAATAAAAAAACAATTAAAAATAAAAAAAAACAAATAAAAAATAAAAAACAATAAAAAAATAAGAATTTAGCACCAAATAAGGCGGATTTTTACCTAAAGTAATAATTGATGCAAAAAATTAATATTAAACAAGAAAGGTCGAATTTTATAACCGAAAATTAGAAGTTTTAACAAGAAAATATAAATTTTTAACAAGAAACTTAATTTTCAACTGAACAGGAAAATTTTCTGTCATTTGTCGAATCTTTAAATAAATAAGGCCAATTTTCACCAAAAACATTGTATTTTCAAACGAAAAGAATTGTTAGGCAATCAGTAAAATAAATTATATCTAAAAAGGTTCAATTATTATACAAAAAAATGAACTTTAAAAACAAAAAGAGAACATTTTAACAAAATGGTTAAATTTTTCAGAATCTTATTTAAAATTAAATATTTTCATGTATTTAATTAAAAAACATAAATTTAAAAAAAATAGTTTAATTCTTAACATAAAAAAAATAATTTTCGACAAAAAAGTTTTATTTTTAACAAGAAAGCAATTAAGATTCTGGCAAAATAGGTGAATTTTTTAACTAAACTGAAGAATTTTAAAATAAAAAGTTGATTTTTTATTTGAGAATAATGTCTTTCTAATGAAATATTAACATTTTGAAACTAAAAATATTAATTCTCAAAACAAAAAGTTTAATTCTCAAAAAAAGAACTTAGGATTATTTCTCAACAATAAAAAAATAAGAATTAAGCACCAAAAAAGGCGGATATTTATCTGAAGAAGCAATTAATAAAGAAAATTAGTATTGAGCAAGAAAATTAGAATTTTCCACCCAAAAAGTAGAATTTATAACAAGAAAACATAAATTTTTAACAAGAAAGTTAATTTTCAATCAAACAGCAGAATTTTCTCACATTTGTCGAACCTCAAATAAATAAGCTGAATTTTCAACAAGGAATTAAATTTTGCAACCAAAAGATTTTTTAGTCAATAAGGAAAAAGAACTATATCCAAAATGTTAAATTATTAATAAAAAAATATGAATTTTTAAAGCAAAATAGAACATTTTAACAAAAAAGTTCAATTTTCAAGAATTTTATTTAAAATAAAAGAACATTTAAATTTTCGACCGAAAAGATTTTTTAGTCAATGAGGAAAAAAAAAATTATTATATTTTTCGCGGTCATAAAAAATAATATTTTTGGTTTAAAAATGTACTATTTTAATGATAAATTTCAAAATTTTATTAATTTAAAAAAGTAGTTATTTTGGAACTAGAAAGAATAATTCTCCAAAGATAAAGACTAATTAAAAAAAAAAAGAATTTAGGAGGATTTCAAAACAATAAGAAAATAAGAATTTAGAACCCAAAAAGCCGGATTTTTACCTGAAGAAGTAATTCATGAAAAAATTAATATTGAACAAGAAGATTCGAATTTTCCACTCGAAAATTAGAATTTGTAACAAGAAATAATAAATTATTAACAAGAAAGTTAATTTTTAACGAAATAGCAGAATTTTCTCACATTTGTCGAATGTTCAAATAAATGGAACGAGTTTTCAACCGAAAATATTTTATAGTCAATAAAGCAAAAAGATTGTATTCCAAATGTTCAATTATTAAAGAAAAAATATAAATTTTCATACAAAAAAAAAACATTTTTACAAAAGAGTTAAATTTTCTACTAAATGGTATGAAATTTCTTCCACAAAAATAATCCATTTTAAAGTAAAAAAAAAAATACTTAGGTTTTAACCAAAGATACAGAATTTTACACCAAATGATATACCTTTATCTGGAATAGGTTAATTTTCATGTAATAAAATTAATTTTTAACAACGAAAAGATAAAGTACTGAATGGGGAGGGAAAGAAGTTGTTAAAGACCTTGGAGGAGTTAGGATGGTTTATCTTAAACG
>JAAAKG020193437.1:0-24375 GCA_010014905.2 Druon quercuslanigerum
CAATAGAGAAATTTTCAAAAAATTTCAAAAATTTGAATTTTCAAATCAAAAAAGGGAGCAGAAGATATTAACCGATTCCAAAAAAAATTTTTTTTTCTTTTTTCGGATGTCAAACCACAAATTTTTTTTGCCCAGCTCAAACGATTCGACTAATTTGGTCATTTTCACTCCGCCCTAATATTAAGATATTACTCCAGATATTCGTGCTGAAATTTCCTGATCTGGCCCGGATAGGAAATGAAACACAGGCCCCGATCGGGGCTCCAGCTGGCCATGTTAGGCCCAGGTTCAGTAAAGGCCTATAGGCACGGAATTGTTAGTTTACAATTATTTACGTAATATTAAATATTATAAGATTTAAGCAATCCAGTTCAGTAAATTTTAATCACTCAGTGAAGTTAGTAAACCTTAGATTGATTTGAATATTGTGTTCATAATAACTGAAAAAGTTTAATTGAACTTTAATACAATTTTTAATATACCGCTTATTTGCGTAGCTTATTGAATCGAACTTTTTTTAAAAATGCCTACATTTCTCGTGGTTTCAATTTTAGAAATTTCTGGGTCGTAGTTGAGGTCGGTGAATTTCGCACGCAGTCAGGCACGTCTAGTAGAAGTGCACTTAACTATGCCAGACTGGTGACTACCTTCGGATATATGGGGGTTGGTCTAGGTCTGACTATGCAAGGCACGCGACGAAGGCGGCTTGTAAATTCTCTCAGAAATGAGAGTGTCACCGCCTCCGCCTCTCCTTCTACTCTCTCTCTCTCTCTCTCCCTCTCTCCCTCTCTCTCTCTCTCACACACACACACACACACACACACACACACACACCTCGGGTTTCCATCTACACTCAATTTTTATTCTAAGAATTTACCTCTTATATATCACACTGCATTCCCACCTTCATAGTGAATTCTTTTTCGAAAATTTCACGTCACGTCCACATTTTTTGAAAGTCTTAATAGATTATTTTCTTGTCAGAAGGAACACTCTAGCTTATTGTTAATTTATGTAAAATATATAATAACAATGAACGTAACAGAAAACAATTTATAATTTTTCAATAATGTATACGTGGAGTTTATAACTAAATAATAGTAATTGTTTAGTGGTAAATAAGGTCATTCCGTTTTATCTCGCCAAAGTCGATTGCGGATTACCTTTAGGAAATTACATAATTAGGTTAGGTTAACTTACAACAAACAATAAATAAATTTTCAACGACTGATATAATAGTATATATTTTTGAACACAAAAGATTTTATTGAAAAATTGTTAAATATAACCAAGAAATTCGAAAAAAAGATAAATTTTTCTGAAAATACTTGAATTTGCTGATAAATAATCCATTTTTCAATAAAGTAATTAATAGTTACATTTTCTAGCCATTAAGATAAATTCTAAAAAAAAGTTTATTTTCAATTCAGAAATGTGATTATTCAACCAAATTGTTGCATTTTAACAAGAAATTAAAATATAATCATACTGTTCCATACACAATCCAATGTTTGAACCTTAATGATGACAATACGAATTTTTAGTTACAAAGATGAATTTTCAATTAAATAGTTACATTTTTAAGCCAGAAAGACAAGTTTCTTTAGAAGACACTTAAATTTTCAATCTGAAAATTTTAATTTCAAAAAAAAAATTATTAATTCCCAACGAAAAATTCAATATGCAGTTGATGTTTCAACAGAAAAAAAATAAATATTCAGAAAAATATTCAAATTTTCAACCAAAAAGAAAAAAATCAAAAGAATTTCGTACCAACAACACAAATTGACTGTTAAACTGTGGAATTTTTTAACGAAAATATTAATATTCAACCAAGCAGTTGTAATTTTAACCAAAAATATACAATTTCGATGTGGACATTAGTTTTCCACCAAAAAGATCAATTTTCAATTAAATAAGATTAATTTTAAACCAGAGATGGAAAAGCTAAAAAAATAAGCTAAAAAAGAAAAAAACAACTAATTTTCAACCAAGTAGTTCTATTAAAAAAATTATTTTTTAACTAGAAATTTAGTAGTCAATATTTCAACCAAAAAATATTTTAATGTTAAATGAAAAATAGTCGGATTTAACCAAGAAAGGCAAAGTTTTGACAAAATATTTAAATCCGAAATAGAGAAAATAAATTTTCAAAGAAGCAGTTGCATTATTATCTAAGTTTTGAAACAAATTTGTACATTTTTTTCATTTAAACAACTTTTGTCTCCTTTTCACTTTTTTCGTCTTTTGTGTAGTTTTTCAAAAATATTTATTTTATTTTATTTTTTATGCTATATTTTATTTTTAGAACAAAATCTACGTGATTTATCAAACAATAATTGTTGACAACTTTTTAGTTGTTTTTAAGGTGAGCTTCTTTTGTCTATTATTATTTTCATAGGTTGTGTCGCTTTGTCGAAAAATTTAACTCTTCTATTTTTAATTTTATTTTTTATGATTCAAAAAAAACTGCGTTACAACCAAAAATAATAATATTATAAGTTTATAGATTTTTTTGGTGACATTCGGTATCATTTGCGTTGTTTTTAGAAAAATTTAATTTTTTTAATTTTACGGTTCTTTTTTACGATTTAAACTAAGACTACGCAATACTACTACATAATAACATTTTCTACTCAAACATATTATTATTAAAAGGATGCAACTGTAAAAAAAAGAAATACAAGACAAATAAATTACGAACTGGAATATTTATAAAAGTGGCCGCAAAACTCATATTGTTTTCTGGCCATCAATATTCAATGCTCAGAATTTTAATCTTCTATTATTTTTAACATGTAATTTTCTATGGACAGAATAAAATAATATTTATTTAATTTTTACTGTATCTCTTATAGAAATTCCCAAACCTTTTCAAACAAATTTGTTAAATTCTTGACTTCTGCCTTGACTTTCCCTGACCAATAAAATTCCTTGATTTTCAATTCTTTCCTGGCCTAATTCTGTTTTGTTAAATATGCATAAGGAAATTAAGAATTATGAATAAAACGTACATTTCACCATTTTTTACGCAAGAGGAATAAAAAATTAAAATTAAGAAACGTGTCTATTTCTGCATAATATTGGTTATATAACAAGTACTTTTTTCGCATTCTGTTTTCGCTTTTCAATGTGAAATTTTTTAATTATATAGGTATGGACATTGGGGTGGTCCAATTTTTTCTAGAAATTTTTTTTCTCGAATTTTCATATACAGGGTGTGCTATTTTAATCTAGACACCCGAAAATCTCCGGAATGAAGCGCCATACAAAAAAGTTGTCGAGACAAAAGTTGTTCAGGACAATAAGGGCTATCTTTCTGTAAAATCGGTTTTGACTTTGAGATCGATTTTCAAAGTTATTTGAAGGTCACACTGATTTTTTAAAAACGGGAACCCCTATTTTTCACATTAGATTATGAAAGCGCGGGAAATTTTACGATGAAAATGATAGTTAGAGTCAATTTTCACGAGGTTGAATAAAGTTTAAATCGAGGTCAAATTTCAAAGATCATGTAGAACATGATATTTTTGTTTTATTTTTTTTAAACCCAAACCTTTAAACTCACGAGCTCCAAACCAACAAACTTCACACTTTGACCTTCGAATGACCTTCCAAGTTGGGCTCAAGGTCAAGGTGATCAAGGTCTTTGGTTCGAAATCCACCCCAGCTTTGTGTTGCCCGCACGTGTTAAAAGAATAAAACAAAAAAAATCGTGTTCTGCATGATTTTTGAAATTTGCCCTCGGTTCAACCTTTATTTGACCTCGTGAAAATTGACTCTAACTATCATTTTGGACGTAAAATTCCCCGTTCTTTCAGAATCCAATGTCAAAAATAGGGGTTCCCGTATAAAAAATCAATGTAGTCTTCAAATAACCTTGAAAATTGATCTTAAGGTCAAAAACGATTTTACAGAAAGATGGCCCCCATTGTCCTAAATAACTTTTGTCTGAACAATTTTTTGTTACCGCTTATTTCCGGAGATTTTGGGGTGGATAGATTAAAATAGTTCACCCTTTATATCGCTCAAAAATATAAAGTTTGGACCAACTGCATCTCCGACTGTTATCCAGGCCTGATTCAAAACTTTTTTGATATTCAAAATAAAACAATAAGATATCTAGTGAATTTTTTTTCACCTTCAAGACATATCGCTTGACTTATTGTTGAAACTTCTGTGACCTACCAGTATCGATTTATGAAGTTAAAAAAAATTATTCTGTGTATAAGGGAAAAAAATTCTTGATACTGAAAATTAAAAACATGTTTTGTTGCGTCCTCGACATATGTCCTATAATCAACGAACTTTTAACGAATATTCTTAACTTTTGAATAGCGGTTTAGAAAGTTAAAAATTATGTTACATTGTTTCTATGAAGAAAACTTTTGTTTTATTTTTGCATACAACACTATTGTATGTTGAAAAGTTAATCCTAATAAAAGAACACATCGAATGACATTTTGATAGACTGTCTGATTTTCTGAAAATAAGATATTGGTAAGAGAGAGGCGGAAGCTTCAAAAATAATGAAAGTATCAATTTTTTTCTTCTGATAGAGAAAAAACTCCCTCTATGGGGAAGGTAATGGAATGTTCGGGAATCATATAGGGCTAACCCACTAAATTTTCAAAATTCACTTTTTTGGTTTTTTATTCTCCAATCTGTCCTACCTGTCGTGCTCTTTTAGAAAATAAAGAATTGAAGATAGACTTACAATTTCATAAAAACTGCCAAAATATATTTTTTTAATTATGCAGCATTTACCATACATAAATATTTGATTGGTTTTCCTTTCATGTGATAAGTCATTCTCAGCTCTAACGAATGATCCAAGAAAAATATAGAAATTTTCATAATAATGAAAATGGCGACCGTTTTTCTGAAAATGTTGAAAAATGATTTTCTTGAAAAGGCCATCATAAAATTTTTTGTGAATGGTCAATCATATAGACTAAATGTTCTGAAAAAATCAAAATCATTAATTTTGTCAAAAACTACCAAAAAAAAGGAGTAAATAGCAAGGAAAAAAGTTAATTATAAATGAATTTCGTATGAAAAGCATCTTTCACTTTTTTAATATATGGAACAACATCAATTTATATATTTACTTATTTACTCAATCATGATTATCTCGATCCGGATACATTAACGCCTCTCCAACAATTAATTTTTAAATTTTATTGTTTTTTTGTTGTTTTTTTATACTACCGAAGAAAGGAATAAACTTGAAGGAAAAAAGTTGTTTAGAAAAAAATTTCTGTAAAAAGACTCTTTCACTTTTTTAGTTTATAGCCATCCATCAGTTCCTATATTTAATATAGAAAGAACACCAATACAATTTTTTAAATTAATTATGCAAGAGGCGTTGATGTATCTGGATCGAGATTGCCATGATTGAGTAAATAAGAATATAAATTGATGTGATTCCATATGCTAAAAAAGTGAAAGACGTTTTTAAAGAAATTGTTTTCCAAAAGCCAAGCATGTATAATCATAATTTATATTATGAAAAATTCACAATAAAATAAAAAATATAAAGGGTGGACTTTTGCAAAAAGTCCATTTCAAAATTTTCAGGAAAACTGCCACTATTTTCGCAATTTTGAAACTTTTGATATTTGGCTGGGATATTTCGACAGAGCTAATAATTCCTCATCACATGGAAGAAAATCCAACCGAGTATGTGTATTTGGTAAATAATTGCATCATTTAAAAAAATATTTTGCCAGTTTTTATGAAACTGTAAGGTTATCTTCAACAGCTTAGCATTTTTGAAAACAAATTTTCAGCCAAACGGTAAAATTCGTGTTCCTTTATTTTGAGTCTTGAATAACACATACCTTCATGCCAAAATATTCTAATAACCTCATGCAGACCTTACTGCATCGTTTTGAATGGAATCGGTCTCATAGCGCATGCATCCATAATATTTCGAAGCGGTATTTGGGACTAAACTTAAATTTTTTTAACAAGGCTTGCATAAAAGTAAAACCTTTGTTAGGCTTAAATTAGACCTTTGTGAACCATTCACTTGTTTTTAATCGTATGGTCACTATTTTTTATATATTACACAAAATTAATGAGCATGTAATAGCTTCAGAAATACTTAGCAATAAATTGAAATCAGCAGGATCTCAGGCAAATAAAAAAGAAGAGAAAAAGAAAAATGAGGACTAAGAGCCCCCTGTCTTATTTGCATCGGTCAAACGGAGCGTCTCTTGGCCCCTCTTGTTTGCTCATCCCAGTCCATTATTCTCTTGTTCCCTCTGGATGCCTGGTGAACAGACGAAATCTCCGTTCCGTTTTCAGAAAGCAATAAATTCGTCACTAGGGGCATGTGTTGCTACCGACCAGGCGGAACACCCGTGGAAACGAGAATGCGTCGATGAATGCAGAATGGATGGATCGAGAAGAATCAAAATACGGAGGTAAAAGACTATGTACGAGAGAAAAAGAGAAAAATGTCGAGAGAGTCTTCTGCATGTAAGTCGATACGACGCAGAATATTTGCATGACTTCTTGTCCCACGGTCTCTTGATCTTCTCTCAAGCCATAAGATTCTCCTCATGGAACTTTACAGACATAAAAAGAAGCTTTAGAGCACTTAAAAACTTCGCTTTACACGATAAATGACGATATATTTCGTACATTTTAGCGACAATTTTTTTGCATTAGTTTTTATGTTTATATATTCTCTACATTCAGTTTGTTCTATTTTATTCTATTGTTCTAGAGAAAAATCTATGTTTTTAATACCTTTCTAAGATTAAAAGGAATTTATCAACACTTACTTTGTTGGAGCTTGGCAACAAAAATGGCCATCTGTTTAAAAAAAAAAATATTTACAGGTGACGCGAGCTTCATGAGGTTTGATATATATTTCCCGTAAGAAAGAATTTTATTGCATTCAGAATAGTTATTATTAGCTGAATCAGCCTAAACTCAAAAATTTTCTTTAACATTAGCCAAAGAAGACATTTAAAATATTACTTTTTAAATATCACCCCTATAAGTCTGCTTTATAGGGACCTATAAAACCCCCATTAACGAAACAGTGAATTTTGCGACGTGTAGGCGCTAATTATGATTTTTCTGACGTTTCATAACTGGAAATTGTTTTTATATTATGAAATAAATAATTAGTACTGATAATTAGATGCCTACATTAACTTTTTAAACAATTTTTTCATTTTTTAACAATTCTCTCTTGAAATAGAATTGCAAAGTCGCAGTTTTTAAAATAGTTTTCCACTTTTTGTCTAATTTCCAATTAGAGTGAGGTAATCCTTAATTGATGATACCAAAAATAAGTTTTTAAACAATTAACTATTATTTTAAATGATATTTTATTTGAATAATGCTAGAAGGTTGAGTTTTTTTCTAAATTTTCCAGCTATGTGACTACTCACTTAGTAAGGCCATAATCAATGCAAGTTAACAAACATGCTACTTCACGCAATTTCTTATTGCTTATGACTATCTTTTTTAGGGTTATGCTCGAAAGCTGCTTTTTTCTGAAACCCTGAATTTTGCTTTGCCTTTTTATTTATGATAAATAATATGTGAACCTCGACAATAATTATTTTTCAAAGTATTGTATTATTTTAAGGGTATTTGACACTTAGAAAATTATCGATTGCACCAGTATTAGGTTCTCTCAGCTTTTTTCCTGCAATAATAAAATATTAGGTCTCAAAAATTTAGGAATTGATAGCGAACATGCTTTTGGACGTTCCCGAATTTTTTTGTGCGAGTTAATTAAAAAAAATATATTTTCCTAAATTTTATTAATATGTGTGACTACTTGTGCAATACTTAGAAAATTTTATCGATTTTACCAGGGTTATATTCCCTCGGTTTTTTCTCACAATAATAAAGATTTTGTCGTAAAAATCTGTGGAATGATAGCATGCATGTCAACGGACGTTCCCAAACTCTTCGTTTGTGGAATAATTTAAAAAAATGTAATCTTGATTAATTTGATGTGTGTGTATGTATTTGAGATTATTTGTGTGACAATTCTCTCCCATTATTATTTTTGAGTGTTTTTTAATTAGCACAATACACTTTTCTTGTTATTATCCCACAAAAAAGAGCTCGGAGACGTCGTTATAATATTGTTTAGCATCTCCAAATTCAGTTTAAAAAAAAATTTATTTTTATCAAAAAAAGCCGAGGAAACTGAACCCGATTTACCACACGACAAAATATATTTTAACAAAAGAGCTATCTGACATCAGAGACAAAAACGAAGACTAAAATAATTAAGAGTAGGCGGGATGACTAGGTCTGACAATAACTTGTAAATGTTTTGTTAACGATTACAATAAGAACTTTATTGTAAAGTGCAAAATAAAAAATATTTTTAACATTTTTTATTTTTGAAAATATACACCAAAAATAGATTATTTTTAATATGATTCGGTCTGATGTTTATTTACTGTTTATTCATATCTAAAAAGGCAAAGCGAAGTCAAAATTTTCAGAAAAAATCAAAATGACCTAGGATAAATATAGCAGAAGATAGTTATAACCAATAATAATTTGTTTACGCACTTATGGTTGTTAGATTTGATTAATTATTATTTTTGTTTGAGTAAAAAGGGGTAATTAAATTTTAGAAAAAACAGAAACCATATAGCATTACTATAAGAGAAAAAAGTTATAAACAATAATAAATGAGTTAAATTATAGTGCTGGTTACCTTACATTCATTATTACCTTACTAAGTGAAAGGTAGAGAAAAAGTAAGAATTTCAGGAAAAACTGCATCTAAAGTTACTATAGTAGAATATAGTTATAAGCAATAAGAATTTGTTTTAAACAACTTTTGTCATTAATTAAATTAAATATCAACTTACGTCAAGTAAAATAAGGAAGAAAAGTATAAATGTTTGAAAAACTGAAATTTTCTATCATTATTCTAAACGCATATTATAAAAATTTATAATAAATTATTTAAACAATTGGGCTTGTAAAAATAAATGAGGTATTATCTCACTTTAACTTAAAATTGGACAAAAAGTGGAAAATTGGTGAAAAAATGCGACTTTCTAACTATATTCTAAGAGCAAAATGCTAAAAACAATGATTAATTGTTAAAACAAATTATCTAAGCATCTAATTATCCATATAAAGTATTATTTTTTATGCTACAAACCATTTTTTTTCAAAAACCATTGAAAAATTCTAATTTGCGCCAAAAGCTCGCAAAACCCATTTCTTCAATTATGTAATTTTTGGGGTCCTATAAAACAGGCTTATGGTGGTGAAATGTTGAGTTTTAAGTAGATTTCGCAATATTACCGATTTTGAATAAAATTTACAAAAACTTCTTTTTTATGGGAAACACGTGTGAAACTTTATATAGGGCTTGTCCTCCCCTAAATATATTTTTTTCAATGGATTCATTTTTGAGTGGATTGCGACAAATTTTCGGGCGACATGATAAAAATTCGCAAAAAAGAATTTCAGATGCATCTTTTGAACCACAGCCTAGTTAACATATTCGATGAAATTTGAAACTGAATATCATGTTATACATTGAACACATTAACTAAAATTCTAATATTTTACGAATTATTACGGGACTTAAAGTTTACATATTTTTCAAAGCAATGGGTTATCAATTTCAATGTTTTAATAATCAACTGAATCTACGATTTTTAAACATGATTCTTAGCAATTAGTACACAACTCGCAAAATAAAAATTGAATTTTACTTTTTGATTCTTGGCCAACTCTTTCATTAATAGAAATTAGTTACAATAATATTATTAGAAGTTATTTACTTTGTATTCAAATCTACGCAAACATTTTGTCTTTGGTTAAAAACTTAAGTATTTTATTCAATACTTTTTTTGTTCGGAATAAGAATATTCCATTTTTTTAAATTGACATTTTAATTTCAAAAAGAATATTTTTCAGTAGAAAATCACACTATTTGTTTGAATTATTAACTCTTTTGTGAAAAATGCATTGAATTTTTCTTGAAGATTCATCACATTAGTTAGCAATTCATCTTCTTTGGTTAAGAATGTAACTGCTTCTACGAACGTTGAACCACTTTATTAACAATCCAATTTTATGTTTAAGACTCATTATTTCAGTCGAAAATTCTTTTCTTAGGTTGAACATTTGTTTTTATTTTTTTTTTATTTAAGAATCAAGGGTAAAGAGCTCTTCTGATTACGAATATGTTAATTATTTTTCATAATTCTGGCAAGTTTTTGTTTGCACTTTTTTTTAATTTTCAAAATTTTTCTATAAAATCATTCTTAGCACATCTAAGCAAGAACAAATTTTTTAACAAAATTCTAAGAGAAGTTTGAACCTTTTACATTATCTATATCGGGGTTAGTTTTCTTGAAAGCGAAACAAAATCTTCGAATTAAATGAAAACTTCTTTCCGTCAATTGACATTAAAAATTGCTATTGTTGAGAGGACAAAATGTCTAGAGATTTTATTTGTTAATCAAAAATCATTCAGGCTAACCAGTGTCATATCTTTTTCCTTTAGCTGCTGAAAAACCTATACATATTCTTTATTCTAATCAAATTTTATGCTTTATTGTTTATAACAAGTAAAACTTCTTGAAGACAAGCTGAAGACGAAACACTGACAATCTGCAAAATTTCCTTGAATTCTCTTAATTTTCATTGTCGGTTTAAAGTTTATGTTTATAGTGTCTGATATTTTCCGACTTATTATGGTAGACTATAATTAAACAGACATTTTAAGATAGCAAATAAAAACCCCATTGCGACTGTGCTATCAAACATCGATTGTTATTTTTAATACAAAAACAAAACAACTGGATTAAATCCAAAAATATTAAAATTTTCCCCAAAAATTGTTTAAAATTATAAGTTGTTGGAAATGAAACAGTACTTATTTATTAAGAAACTGCGTAAATTCAACCACTATTTTTTATATACAAGAAATAATAAAGTCCATGATATTTTTTAATAGCTGCGATATTGATTTGTTATTTTCGTTTTAGATATAGTTTTTCTATCGAATGTTAAAATAAATTTTGTAAACATTCTGTATACTACAATTAAAATGCCTTTATTAGATAAACAGTATAACTGATGGTAAGTATCGTTTACTGTAATAATTGTTGTATGAAAAAGGACTTTCTTATTCAAGTTTAACTGAGATTTGAACAGTTTCTTATTGAATTTCAGAAGTACATGAATAAAATCGTAAATTAAAGTTTTTCAAATATTTATAAATTTAATTGCATAGACAATTTTGTGAATACAATACCTTCCTTCTAATTTTTTAATTTCAATATGTAAAATTTAATTTTTTTAATTTTGGTTAAAATTATTCTGTTTATACATTTATTCTGATTACTTTTTTATATTAAACCTCAAAATGTAGTCTCTCAAAAACGGCTCGATAGGCTTTATTGTTTTTGCTCTAAAAATGTTCATGGTATTATAGACTACCATAATTAGTCGGAAAATCCCAAATGCAAGAACTTTGCAATCAAAGTTGATTCATCCCCACCTTAAAGTCATAATATTGAGACTTACTAGAACTTTTTAAAACTTGGTTTTCATCGACCATTGTTAATTGGCAATTAAAAAACATGCTGCGATTTTTCAACTAATTTTTAATGTTTTAAATAACTTGTTATTTTTAAAACGTTTGATTTTTTAGCTGAGTCACAGAATGAATGTATTTTCTAGCTGTTATGAATTTTTGAATCAATGGGAGCAGTGAAATAATTTCTGTAAATCTAGTGGAGGCGCATATTAAGTTTGTAATTTTTTCACTACTCGCCCTAAAAAGCTGGGCGACTAGCCACAGACTTAAATAATATCCATATACTTCCCCAAATTTTTTTAGATTTTTTTAATTTTAGATAATAATTTTTGTCTCTAAAACTACTTTTAAATGTCTTAAAAAAATAAAATCTATTTAAATAATTTTATTTTGTGTTAATATTTAATTTTCGCCATTTTTCGATAGATAAGAATATTTTTAGGTGCTACTTTGTGCTCGAATATGGAATATCAGGCCTAAAAATTAGTGAAAAATAATATTTTAGGATAAAACTGCCGTGATTTGAGAAAAAACCGTTAATTGCAAAAAAAATCGAAAAATTAGTTTTTTTATTTCGTTGGAATCGTGCAAAAAAGATACACCTTATTATTATTTATAAAAATTCACAGTTGATAATACTTTTTAAACAATAATAAAGTAACAAAAAGTGTTATTGTTAAAAAATATTGTAATTAGAAAAAAAATAATGTTTTAAAATCAGTTCAATGGCTTAAGTGGAAATGATAATATGGAAAATTTTAGTGTTAAGTCTTTAAAATTCAATCATTCTAATCAAAAAGTTTAAAATAAAAAGTAATTTCATATGGCAATTATTAAAAAATAAATAAAATTTTACTGCTGAAATTTTGAACTTAACAAATCAGTAGCCAAGAATTGAGATATTAAAACTTTCTTGTGCTTGAAATCTTGAATTTTTCTACCAAATTAAGTAAATTTAATCGTTGAGAAATAAACATTTTTCAAATAATTAATTACACTTTTCGAAATTCAACCAATGCACTTTCTTTCAGTTTTGAATTTAATAAGTTTAAATTAAAATATTTTAAATATTATGGTTTTTATTTTAAAAGTACAAAACTTTCTGGGTTTTAAATTCTTCGAAATAGCAGAGTATCAAAATAATAACTTGACGTTTTTCTATTTATAAAATGTTTCAAAAAGAATAAAAAGCAAAAACAATTTTTTTTATCGAACAATTTAATAGCTTTTTTAATTTTCAATAATTTCATTTTTATGATTGATAATTATCACAGTAAAAGCGATTTTTTTTAGATTTTTCCTATGATAAGTTTCATTTTTGGAATTAAAATTTAACTGCTGGAATTTCGATAAGTATAATTCTGCGAATGAAATTGAAATGATTGACTTTTGTAAATTATGATTGACAATTTAAAAATGGCTAATTTATAAACGGTTAATTTTACCCCAAGTATTAGGAATTTTTAATGGTTTTAGAACAAAAAAGTTTTAACATCACTATACTTCGCGACTTAATCTTTTTATTCTTAGATGATGTTCGAATTTTTTTAAGTTTTAAGTTTCTGCAGTAGACATTTTTTGAATTTATACATTTCATATGTACAACAACTTTTATATCGAACGTTTATTATAATAATTCAACTTTAAAGGTTTAGAATTGAAAATAGTTCCATTATGAACCGTAAAAATTAAGGTGAATTCATTATTTGATTTTAAGAACTTGTGGAATCAGTTTTTATGTCAAAACATTTTAATTTGCTTAAAAAAAACATATTTCTAGAATTTTAAAGGCTTTTTATTCGAAATGTTTAATTTACTTTTTAATTTCAAATTATCAAATTTTGATCTTGACGAAATAAAATTGATTAAAATTCAAATAATTCACTTTTGAATTATTAAATTTTGAATGGCTTTTATTAAAAATAATACTATTTTCATTTACCTGAATTCTAATAGGAAAATATTCCATTTTTAACGTATAAAAATTGTTATTTGACAATTTAATCTGAAATCATTCAATTTAGTAGATTTTTGAATTCGAAATAAAATTGTTTAACTCTGAACGCTTTAAATCAGAAATTATACAATCATAGTTTATTTCAGTTCCAAAATTTTGTAAATATATTACTTAATATTTAAATAGATGCTCTTTGTAATATACAGGACATTAAAGTTCCTGATTTGACGACTAAAGCTAGATATGTTAAAATTAGTTAATTGATTTTAGAATTATTATTTAAAAAAAGGTATCTTATGAAATTTAATTCCAGCATAATTATGATGTGAAATTTTATGACTTGATTATAATTCAAGTATATTCGAAATAGTGCTTCACGAGAGTTCGAGAGAACTATCGATATCGTATCGTCTCGAAGTCGAGAGTCGAGACGATATCGAGACGAGAGTCATACGAGAATCTCGATCACGAGATCGACAGAGGGCTGGGCGAGATGTCGATTTCGGCGAGAGTTCTCGAAACTTTTTTACGTTTTTACTCGACAATACATCTATTGCGAAATAATTTATACAATTAAAATTCATTGAAAAATAATTTGTTATTAATTTGCAGAACTCTTATTAGAAACTTATTATTATAAAGAAAACTAGAAATCAGGATCACAAATTTGTGTATACAGTGAACTTCTTATTCAACCGTGCAAACAAGTTAATGCTCTCAGAGAATTTTTCTGCTCTCGTCCATCTCTCTCTCTCTCTCTCTCTCTCTCTCTCTCTCTCTCTCTCTCTCTCTCTCTCGCTCGCATACTAATGATTTACAAATAAAAGAGAAAAGAAGTACAATAAGACGAATGTAACAAAATTGTTATCTAGAAACCTGATATTTAAGGTATTTATTTATATATTTTTTTATATTTTGTTTGCTTCTGCTTGTATAGTATAAACTATATTTTTTCAATGTATAATTATTATTCAGAGAATCGATACAATAATGTCTATGACACACTGAAAAAAATCGGGGAAAAAATAGAGATTTTCGAGAGTCTCGATTCGAGACGAGAGTTTCTTGCTTCGAGATCGAGACGAGAGTCTAATTTTGAACTTCTCACGAGATCGAGATCAAAAGTTGACTAAAATCTCGTATCGTCTCGCTCTTGTGAAGCTCTAGTTAGAAATTTTTCATTTACAGTAATTAATTTCGAGTTTGGCTTTTACTCCATACATTCAGAATTACAAACTATTTATGATTCATGGAATTTAATAAAACTAACAACATTCTTATAAATATATTCTTTTTTTAAACAAACAATAAAATTTTCAATTTATTGAAATAGGTAACATTAATATCTATTCAGCTGCTTCGAAAACAATTTTAAAAAGATAAAACAATTATGTATAATAATATAATTTGATGATATGTAATAGTGCATATTCATTATAATTTAATAATAGTTCATAATAATTCCACTCTTTCCCATTATTTTCTTGTCAACGGCGTTTTCTCAAATCACGGCAGACATATTTTTGAGATCCATGATTCGAAAAGGTCTGTAACTTTTTAACAATTTTGTTTACAAAAATTAAAATATCTCATGCAATTTATTCAAGACCAAAAAAAACCCTGCAAAAAATGGATAAGAATCAGCGACAGGCACGAATAAATATTTAATTTGCAGTTAACTGTGTTTTATCAAATCACAGCAGCAGAGCATAAAGACATGAATGAAAAATGGAATTGACACATTGAATATAATTTCCCTTTTCTTACGGAGAGGATATTAATTTTAGGTCGCTGTGATAAAAGAGAATCCGCAATTTTTTATGACAAGGATGTTTTTGGGCTCATTTTTTTTGTGATTTTGGAGACAGAGCATCGGGTAGATAGTGGATAATATCGACAAGGTTAGAAGGTGTCGACATTCATCACGTTATCAAGGAGGCCACATACACTGCGTGTTGATACACTATTATGCGTGGCGGCGTGCTCTGGTCCACGGTTTCGTGCAAGCAGAAACGTGACACTGTATTTGGGATACCCGGCTATAGCTATCCTCCATCTAGTACCACGCGCCAGAAACGGTGATCCATGACTCCTCCGAGGGAGGCAAGAGTTAGGGAAATAGGTTTGGATAACTTGTTTGCTCGTCCCAGGGCTCGCCGGGAATACGGAATTGAGGTCTGCGAGCAGGATGTGCTGAAATTGCAAAGAGAGAAATGCGCACAATTTCAGAGTGAGAGGTAAACGAGTGAATTTAGTCCATATAATTATTTAAATAATTCTTTTAACCCTGGTTGTATATTGCTAATTTAAAATAAACTTTATGAAAGTTACTATCAATGTTCTTGAAGTTCATATTTTATGCTTCAACTAATAATAAACACTTAAATTGATCGCATTTTTCGAATGTTTATAACATTTATCGAATGAGGAGAGTAAAATAAGAGTATAATCCTTTCCTGTTTACTTATAAGAATTTAAGTGAAGGTTTATTTATTTGTTTATATTTATATTTATATGAAAGCGTGCAGGAGCATGTCGTGGCTGCATGTGCTGAGCGTAATTTATCATGTGCAAAGTGAAAGCAACTGTGTCGATATATTTCATGTGCTAAGCGATTCAGCTTTGATACGAACGAGCGGTGCCGGGCACCTTAAACAATATACATATACTCTCGTGACACCTTTGATGTCTTTATAGTTTTCAACTGATTTGAAGATTATTCAAATTTGCATCGAGATTATCTGAAGAACATTTTTGCTTCATAGCACGTTTAGATTCATTGGCATAGGAAAATTTGTTTAATCCACTTTCCATCTGAATAAAATTTCTTAAAATATTACTTTGGTCTAAACAATAATTAACTCCCCCGTCTGTCTATAAGCTTATAGAATATAAGAATATAAAAAAATGGAATTCAGCACAGTTATGTACCATGCTATACTCTGGATGACGGTTAATGTCGATAACAGGAAAATTTAGTTATGACAACCTGAATCTGTCCGAGGCTTATCGTTTTATATTAAATAATATTGCACTAAAGAATATCATGAAAACTTCATACAGAATCAAAAGAACCATAAAGTGATTGCGAAACATCAGGTTGAAACTAGACACCAGTTTGATTGCAGTCATGTTCAAGTCTTACACCTTGAACCTAATGAATTTAAACGACTCGTGGCTGAAATGTTTTTTTATTAAGAGGGCAGGTGACAATTGTTTGAACATAATAATTGACTTGGCTCACTATAGTCTATTACATAATACAATTTCAGATTCCCTTATTTAATTTTTAATGTTTGACTCATATTCTTATATATAACTAATGTTGTTCTTTATTATTAACTATTTAGTAGAGCTAGTTTGTTCATTATTTTATACTATTATTTTTATTATTGTTATGGCACTGGTTGTTCTATCTCGATCTTGATACTAACCACAAAAATGGAGCAGAACGTTTGTTCTGTCTCCGTTTCTAAATCTAAACTTTTACTTTATGATTATTTCGTTTGTTTACATTTAACACAGGCAAAGCTAATTCCAGTTAATATTTTCATAACCTCATTTATAAATATGTCATATTTTTACAAATCTAAAATAAAATGATCCAAACTTCTTACATTTAATTTCAAATTTTTGTAATTCTGAACATTTTATTCATTTGTTTTAATTTACAGTTTGTTTGATTTCAAGATTTGAAAAGGGTGAGGAGATGTATTTTGTGTGCCACAATTTTCTTACTGCAATTTTTTTGACCGAATTACGAACTAACATTTTCCTGATAAGGAGATTTCGTTCACTCTCGAAATGTCGAATGTGTTACTAAAGTAACAAAAGTAAGTGTTGTCTGAAGTATGTCATTATCCTTCTTTTAAAAAATCTTTACAATTATCATTCTGTCAGACGCAATTAACACCATCCCTGGATCAGCAGCAACGATCGTAAGTATAATATTGCACTAGAAAAAAATTTTTATGAAGAAACTAAAATTATAGGAATTAGTGATTCTTGAAAGAAAAATACTTCACATATGATGTGATAGGTTTTAAGGTTATGCAGTTGAATACATCAGCATCCGTCTCTGGTCATATATCGGATATCAACAAACTAAAAAGGAACCCTCTAAAAGAGTTCTATTGGAGATTCATTTTTCAAGGATGCTAACTTTCACATAAGCCACACTACATTACCGTACACATAGTCATTTCTGTGTGGATAGATTGTCCACAAAGACGTTTACTGATGATGCGAATTAAATTTTTTGCCCGTTTCCGGAATGGATAAGTAGAACATTGAAACAAGATTTATTTTTTAGGAAATGCCAAACATTTGCTGCAATAAATGTTTAAATTTTAAGATATAACTTTGTGGCTTTGTTTACCTTGAGGTTTTTCGAAATAAATATGAAGTTTCCTTAATCTTTAATTGTCATATCCGAAAAAAATAAAACATTCATAACGCTGCTATAGATTATAATCTCTTATCATTTTGGCGTTTTAATTTCTAGATAGCAAATTTTTCTTTATAAAGTTCACCTATCTAGAGCTTATTTCCCATAAACCTATTAAAATCTGGTGAACAGATGGCATTAAGCTAATGTCTGGTTACAATAATTAATTATCCACTTAAAAGTGAGATGGCACCCTATGGTTCTAAGGTCAATAACTAGAGATTGCAAGAGATAGGGTTAGAATTATATTAGCAAGAAAATTGAAAAAAACATAAGGGTAGGTCAGGGATAGTAAAGGATGGGGAAATGAGGGATTGAAATTTAGATCAAAGAAAATAAAATTAGATAGAAGAGGAATAATAGGCTGGAATGAAAATAATGAGATTAGAAAAACGGAATAGAATTTCTATATCCGTTTACATAAACAATAATGCAACACTTCATCGGATGGTCGTCAGACGCCATAATATCGGCGCCCTTATTTTTTATAAGGCTATAATCATAAAAAAAAGTTTTATGCTACAAAAATGTAATTTAATTTAGTCCCTCAAGATCCTACACGCGAAGAAAGATAAATTATCTAAAAAATGTGAAAGTCTTAAAAGACCTAGTTTATTATTGCAAAGAAACCTATGCTCCTTGACATTCTGTGTTGCTCTGTTACTTTTTAATGAGACAAAGTCCTTAGTTACGATATGATTCAATACTGCATATACGTCAAGTCCGCTTTTTAACTCCTTATTTCCTATCACACTTTTGTCGCATCTATTTTTCTTTCGTTTAGGCTCAAATTAAATATCTAGCTTCTTCACTTGCATTATTTCTTATAATTGTCTTGTCTTAAGATCAGTCACCCCTCTAGCATTCCAAACACCCAGTCTCCATTTATTATTCATTTTTGTAATTTTACGCTCAACTACCAACTTTATGCGAGAAATGTATTTTGCGAGTAAAAATCTTGCCTAATATGATTAGACAAGTACGATGCGTGCAGTTGTAACGCCAGTCTAACCCGACTTCGGTCAATGGAGGGGAGGCATACGGATAGAACTAGGTCCGAAGGAGTCATAGATCGTTCGTGTTAAATACTAAAGAGTCTAGAATATTGGCATAACGCGTATAGACATTTTTTTTAATTGCAGCCTGCCTATACCTATTGTAAGTCATAGCGTTATAGTAAGAAATACAAACTATCTGTGAGAAATTTATCCCCATTTTTTCCGACATAGTAGATGGGAAGAACGTACGCTAAATTATAAAGAGGTTTGCCTCGATTTGAGTGGCATGTCTCCGAGAGCTGCGTGAGGGTTTTGATTTGAAGGTTGTTCATGATTCAACTTTACCACAAACAAGTCTGCAGTGAAAAACTTCTCACAGCTCCTGCACATATTCCACTCAAAACGAGGCGAATTCTTTAAGCATTCAACATACGTCTTCCCCTTACACTATGCCCGAAAATTCAGAGTGCATTTTTTATTCGCTCGTGCATTGTCGTTTGGTCTCCTACATATTACTTTATAATGTAAGTCAACTGTGAATATATCTATACAATGACAGAAAAAACTAAAGTGAAATTTTGTGTCATGTGAATTTCTCTCTGTCGTCTGCTACGGCTTCCTTAGCAGCAATGGGAAAACAAAACTATGTGTGAATTTCAACTATAAATGGGGACACCAGATTTAAAACAACACGGAAAAAAACGAAAGTTAAAATTTGTTTCATGCAAGACTTGCAATGGTCAAAAATTAAACATATTTTGGCGAAAGTTTAACCGAGGTTAGAAAAATAATTCTGCTCTCGTCTGACTAATATATCTCCTCCAAAATAAATTCTACTATTGTAGACAAATTAAAACTTATTTAATACCATTTAGAAAAAAGAGCAAAAAGCAACTGACAGATGAGAATTGCCATTTCTCTACAATTTATTGAAGTTAAACGACGATAGATAGCGCTGACGTCGTAATTATCAATATATCAGAAATCAGAAATGAATTTCTTCTACTTATTATTCAAATGATGAATATATGTAAGCTAAAAACTGGCAAAAAGCTCAAAGGGGCACGCTTTTTCCTTTCCATTCATAAACTATTATATTAACTATGGTACGTGCCATTTATATTTGAGTCATCAAATATCATACAATATATTACAAAGTTGTAGATACTGTTTGTACTGTAAAACGTAATCATATATTTTTATTGAAGTACATTAATACAGATTGGTAATAATTGTGCTTTTTTAAAAAACAGTGAGCTAAAAATTAGCTAAATTAGCCGCAGTTAAAAGTTTTTATAATTTCTTTAGAACTTCAATAAGTGAGCCTCTGTAACAAAAAATTAAAAATAAAACCCATATTGGATGCATTGCAATAATTCTAATTGATATTTTTTTGTTAAAATATGCTTTATTTTAATATAAATCTTAAAGTCGTACCTTTCAAGGAATTAACATACATTATTGAGCGCAAAGTTTGAAAGAATAATTGTTACAATTACGAAAACATTCTGTAAATGTGAGCCGTATAGTTGTTTATAATTCCTTGAAGAGGTCACATTTATTATTATAGACAAGAGTTATTATCGAATGCAAGAACAGGATTTTAATCTAATCAAGTCACATTGAGCACCGTTCTTTGTTGATTTCAATTGTCTGGCGACCTTGAGATCTGTTTGTAGCGCGAGGAATTGTCGTTTCTAAACTTACTTGAGTTTAGTCTCAACCTTTTGATACATAACAGTAAAAAAGCGATATAATCATATATAATATACTCAATATAATATATGAGTGTAAGTGTAGAATTATATTTAAAGAATACCAAAGCAATTTGTCATATAATTTGATTGCTTTTATTAGTCAGACGTCCTTTGGATTATACTGTTTTTGTCCAATTTATGAGTAAACTTCTGTGAGCTTGAAGTGATTGGGAAAAATCATTGAACTCCTTCTGATGACTCTCTGAGCAATGTACATTAGTTTTAATCAATCTTATTATTCAATGTATGGAAAAAGCCTTCTGATGCAATATCTCACTGAAACTTTCAGTAAGCATCATTTGGAAGAAAATGAAACAGAATAAGAGGCATTTTCTAATACATTCTAGAGAAAATCGTGATGGTAAACCGGAAATCTATCTAACTCAAACTTGGTCAAAGTCGATGTCAAAGTATAATCTTATTATACAGATGCGTATAGAAGGTTATGGAAAACATAATATTGTCTGGTCGCATATGTTTATTCAGGTCGAAAGAGTAATCTTTCCTTTTTGAACGGACGTAATCTATATTGACGATCTATAACTATCATTTTTATTTTCTCAAAAAACTGTTTTTATCTAAAGAAAGGGCCTAAAAAGCTTTGGCAAAACAGTTATAACAAAAATATTTTCTACTTCATTTAAAAGAGTCGTTTATGATTTCCAACTATGGTTTGCGAAAAAAATCTGCTCAATGCTTATCTATTCTCACGAACAGATAGAAAGAATTTGCCCAAGTGAGAGTATTGTCATTTTCGGTTTGGCGCGGTTGCGAAATATTGCCCCTGATATCTTATGCTAGACATTATTTTAAATAGATATATATCTTTTCAATTGAAATTGAAAGTTACAAAATAAACTACCGATGCTTTTTTGGATAGCTGAGACAGATATTTCGTTTGCGTTTTACTATAAAACTCAAAACATGTTATCTTTATTCTGTCCTACGTGCACATTCTTTCGAAGTGTTAGGAGAACGTATTTTTAGAATGTGGATGCACAAGAAACTAAATTCAAAAATGGAAATACAGAGAAAAATCTCAAATTATTGTAAGTACTTGCACTTTGTTTTGACAAAGAATTTTTTCTGAGCATGGTTATCATTATGATAATAAAAACAATTCTCAGGTAGAGTGAGACTACCTGGATAATAAGGAAATAAGAAAAATTATTTTCAGTTTTAAAATTGTAAATATGTTTGATTTCAGGACTATCGAACCCTTTTTATTGGATACGCTATTAAGCTATGTCAATATTAAGGAAAATTTGTTAAAAAATTATGCATACTATTGGTCCTCATTACTTTTAGTGCACTTCCTTGGTTTATAGAAAAATTTTAAGATTGTCAAAAAGCTCTTTGGATAAAGAAACATCAGTAGGTCAGCTGCGAACTGTAATTAGTTTAGAAAGTCACCGATTTTTAATTAAAATTTTAGGTATAATTATATTTAATAATATTTATCTGAAAAATTATTTGAGTAATCTCTTATCTAACGACTTTATAATTTTATAATTACTAGCTGGTTCAACCTACTATTTTTTGCACTTACCTCTTCAAATTATCATTTTCTCGTGGGTGATTTATTTTAAACTTGGTATAGCCCTTGTAGCAGAATTTTTAATTGTTTTGCTGATTATTCCAGGCCAAGGTAACTTAATTTAAATAAGGAACATAATATAAATGCTTTACAATGACACTTTAATTACTTGATATTTATTTTTATTTTAGGATCCGTAGAGAAGTTTCACCCATGCGTGAGATAATAAACTGTATTCAGGTTATAAAAATGTATACTTGAGAAAACGTTCTTTATAACATAACATATATCTTACATATATATTCTTTTATAACATATATCGGAAGCGAAAATCTAGCCCTGTTTACCTGATAAAGAAAGAAGGCACATGAAATACGGAGAATATTAATCGCCGGATCCATCGTCCAATCTTTGAAAATGTACATTCCTCAACTCTGTATTTTTGTTTGCATTTTCATTTCTTGTTACTTGCAATTTCGTGAAGGCTTCTGCTATTATTTTACTCACGGTAAAACTATTTTTCCTTTCTGTTGTATTTATTCAAAAATATCGGGCAATACATTTTTAATCACATGCTGATTACAGCTATACATGTGTTAAATACTTACTAATTATCGAATTGGTAACTAAATCATTGGTATCTGTAAAACGCATTGACAATTTCGAAATAGCAGGGATAATAAAGTTTTTATATCTAATTTCAGGAAGAAAAGTGAAAATGATTTATTTAATGAATTATCGCTAGTTTCGGTTAAATGGTCTGCAAATTCAAAAGAGGAGTCTCTTAAGAATATAGACGTAGACCTGAAAGATTCTAAACTCACAACCATTATTGGTCAAATCGGTTCAGAAAAATCTAGTCTTCTGCACGTTATACTTAGTGAAATTCCTATGATATGGGGACAAATTTAAGTGGTAGGTAAAGTTTCGTGTGCGAGTCAAGAACCATGGGACTTTGCTTCTTATTTGAGGCAGAAAATTCTTTTTGGTTTACCAATGGGCAAAGAAAGATACGAAAAAGTGACCTCTATCCGTCAACACCAGCAAGACATGGGAATCAAACTAAGTGGAGGACAACGTGCAAGCATCAATTTAGCACGATCAGTTTACTCAGAAGCTGATATTTACATATTTAATGATCCTCTTTCTGCTGTTGACCCTGAAGTTGGAAAAAGAATCTTTAAAGTTTGCATCTGTGACTTCTTAAAAGACAAGTCCAGAATTCTAGTAATACATCAGCTCCAGTATCTTAAACGTGTCGATTACACAGTGTATTTGAGTAATGAATTACTACAGCGAGAAGAAGCCTTGAATGAGATACTTTAATCTGATTTGGATTTTGTAAAAGTATTAGAGATGAAACCAAAAATCTGCGATAAAAGTGTAAATGAAGATATTATACACACTCAGAGCACTGAAGATGCTTTATTTTGTGAAAATGAAGTGCATGTGTTTCAGGAAGAAATCTGCGAAATTACTACTGTTGCAACATATTCTAAAGGTGTTTTTTGGTTATATCTGGAAGCCATAAGAAATTTGTCGATTATTTTCTTCACTTTAGAATTGGGTTTTACATATAAAACGTTTTTGAGAGGAACGACTATTTACTATCATGTTCGATAAATGAAGAAGATATATCAATAAGAACTACTGTTAATAATGCCTACTCTACATATTTAGAGAAGCAAACAGAGTGGTATATGAAAGTTTATGACATTTTGCTTGTTTTGAGTGCAATATCAGTTACAGCTTTTTGTTTAATTTTTTTGGAGATGTGTGTTGGAGCAGTTCAGGGGATACACCAATCCATGTTATACAGAGTGATCCGTTCACCAATTTCGTTCTTTAATGAAAATCCTTCTGGTCGGATTCTAAATAGGTATTAAATCGAGTATCATTAGCATAGTTGTCATTACAAATGATACTAGTCATACGATTTGTTTGTATTTCAGGTTTTACAAATACATGAGTGCATGGAAGATATTGCGCATATGGTATTTCAATTCTTAGCCGTAATTATTATACTAATTTTTTATAGTCATTGGTCGCTGATACTAATACTAATAATGACTGCATCATGTGACTTGCTTCGCAAGCATATCCGTTAGGACCAGTATAC
>JAAAKG020193458.1:0-24374 GCA_010014905.2 Druon quercuslanigerum
TTCGCATCCCTTTTTCTTTGTTTCAGGTATACATAGAATGTCTAGTTTCCTTAAGTGCATAGTTTCTCGTATTTCTTGTAACTTGAGGTCATTCACCCCCCCTAGCATTCCATACGCCCAGTCTCCATTCGTCGCCTGAAACTTGACACTTTGTAATAATACAATTGATTTTTCTTCAAACTTTGAAGATCTTTGGACGAAAAGCATATAAAAATACGAGTTTTTGAGTATTTCATAAAGCGCTAATTTAAATTTTTCAAAATCTTCATTTTCAAACATTACGAAACATGATTTTTTTAAACAAGAATGTAGCATTTTAATTGGCACCTAAAATGTTTGAACCGAGAAACAAAGAAAAAATAATTTTGGAAAAAGAACTTGAGTGGCCATCTTAAATTTTTTCAAAATTTTGAATATTAATTGTCACCTTGTGCTTTCTACTAAATAAATTTGCCTCTTGTAAGAATTTGACGAGATTTTGTTATTAATTGTAGAAATGGTCATTTTGGATAAAATGTAGGGATCCTCGATTTTGTAAATATTGAAGAAGAAAAATCGTGTAAATATATTTTTTCAACATAGTCTAAATATCATAATTGCACAGAGTCAATGGATTTCAATAAAATATAAAAAATAACTGCATTTGAAATTAATATTAACAAATTTCGCTCAAATTTAGTGGAGATAATTTGTTTGCTAATCCACGAGTAAATAAGAATGACCCTATTGTCCAGTTGTTATTCTCATGTATTCAATTACAAACTTTGTTTCCAGGTGCAAAAGCTTGTGTCTCGCCACTTTGCGACCACAGTCACAAGTTTACTCAAGATGCATCGGCTCGATGTCAAAATCCGAAGTGATAAAGCGAAAAAACGAGATATTCGATGAGGAGAAGAAGAGGCAAATAGCAAATGTTGGAAGAATCGAGAAGATAGAAGTAAAATACTTGTCTCCGCAAACCGAAGCCACCCTGGTGATGAACAAAAACCTCTCAACACCATACGATTGTACTAGACACATATCGGAAGGTGTATCTTCAGTCGCAGCATTAGCCATGGTCGATGGTAAACCCTGGGATGTAAACAGACCTTTGGTGAACGACTGTGAGTTAAAAATTTTATCCATGAATACACCCGAGACACCCGCTGTGAACAACGCATTCTGGCGAACTTGCTCGCTCATTCTTGGTTGTGTGGCCGAATCTGCCTTCAAAGACAACATCCAAGTTCACCTGCACAGCTTCATATATCCGGTCATCAGATCCGGAAGTTTCACCTATGACGTTCACATAGATCTTCCAAATTGGAAGCCAACGAGGTCTGAATTGCAGGCCATATCTGCTCTTTTTGCCAAAGTCGTGCAAAAACAATTGCTTTGCGAGCGATTACAAGTTCCGCAGAGCGTAGCTTTGGACATTTTCCAGGAAAATCCGTTTAAATCGAAGCAAATACCGGACATTGCAAAACAGAATGACAACTCGATTGTTCTTTATCGAATAGGCGATCACATAGATATTAGCAAAGGTCCAATGGTGGGCAATACTGGTATAATTGGCCGGTGCACCGTAACCGCGATCCACAAATTGCAGTCCGAGGAAAGCGATCGTCTCTATCGATTTCAAGGTGTCGCGATACCCAGGGGTATTCTAATGAACCACTTTGCGTATGGACTTCTGGAGGAACGAGCCAGGAAGCTGAACCAGATTAAGTGGCAACCTCAGTCGCTAGGAGATGAGGATTCTGGAGATGAGTTAGAGGCTCAGGTCTCGCAATAATTAAGTTTCTTTAAGTAACCTTGTGTAAATAAAACTCGAGTACAGTCGATCATGAAGTGTTTATTAGCGATGACCTTGGATACATCGTCTCTCCGAAAACTTTCAAAGTCACAGACAAATGCTGAATTCAGTCTTTCAAGAGCTTATCTATTTTTATTTTTCAGTTTGCACTTGAACGTTTGGTGGTTTTGGTAGCAATCGCAAAAAGCTTTATTCTCCCGTAATTGATCTAGAAGTACAAGCACTCTTAACATCAACTAATAAGTTAAAAATTAAAATATAGATCACACGCGAATGTATAGAGATCAGCGTCTATCATATAAGAATCACTATCACCACGCACTGCAATTCCTTGGAAACTTTTTAATTCCCTCAAAAACTTATAATTCTTTATCATCTTTCGAAATACTTTCAAACCTTTTACAGTGCCTGACAAATTTTTAAAAGTACCCTCAAAGTTTTTAAATCTTTGGTAAGAGCTTTGAATATTTGAAAAGCTGTAAAATCTTCTCTGATATTTTTGAAATCCTGGAAAATTTATTAAAATATCTTATAAAAAGATTATTTATTATTTTTGACATGTAAAAATAAATGTTCAATCTTTCCCCTATTTCCCCCCTTTTTGGTGAGAAACTTACCCTGTTTCTCCTTTTTGAGCTCCTTTTGCGCTGTGATTTCTGATATGTATTCAAAATCGTTCAAAAGCTCTCGTAAGTAAAAATGTTCTGACTAAAATTTTTAAAATTTGACAATTTTGTTAGAAAAAAGTTGAAATGTTATCATTTCTAATTTAAAACATTTCAAATTAATTTTATTTTGAATTCAAGAATCTCCAAATTGAATGATTGCAGATTAAAATGTCAAATTTTAAAAATACCCTGAAATCCTTTAAAATCACTTCAAATTATTAAAATCTACTGAAAATTTTTTGGAATCTTTTAACATACACGAAAATATTTAAAATCATTTAATCTATTGCAAATTCCTTGGAATTTTAAAAATACCCTTAAATCTTTTTAATCTTTGGTAATGGCTTTAGATATTTGAAAATCTTAAGAAATCCCTCAATTCTTTTGAAAAAATTCTCTGAAATTCATTAAAATATTATAAAATAAAATGACCTCTGATATTTTTGAAGTTCTCTGAAATCTTATAAAGTCCCTTGGAATCTTTTAAAATATACGCAAATTGTATAGGTTCTATAAAATCCAACCATATCTTCTGAAATTCTAGGAACATTTTTAAAACCCAATGATAATTTTTTAAATTCCATAAAATAATTTTCTAATCGTTTGACACCTTAAAACTTTTTAAAGCTCTTACAAATTCTTTGGAATTTTTGGAAATATTAAAAAAACCTTTCAAATTTTTTGAAACATTTTCAAATGATAGAAATCTATAAAAAATTTCTTGAAATCTTTTAAAATACCTTAAAATCTTTTATATACTCTGGAATTCTTTCAAATGATTTATTTATATGAATATTAGTAAGTAATTATTTATTGAAATCTATTGAAAATTTCTTGCAATTTTTTTAAATGCTCTAAAATATTTCAAATCCTTAGAAATTCCATTAATGTGCTGGAATGAATTGAAAATTTCTTAAAATATTTTAAAATACCCTAAATATTTCAAAAACTTTTAAATCTTTCAAGATACCTTGACACTGTATAAAGTTCTTGAAAATTCCTTGCAATTTTTAAAAATAACCCTAAGTCTTAAAAAATGCTTAAAAATCTTTGATTGTACCTTGAAATATTTAAAAATATTTTAAATTCTATTAAGTACCTTAATTTTTGTAAATAAATTCTTTAAAATCCATTGAAATATTACAAAATCCCATGTAATTCGAATCTTTTAAAAGACTTTAAATTTTTTCAAATCTTCTATAATCTTTCAAAATCCTTTCAAACCTTTAAAAATTTTTAAAAATTCCTTGGAGGCTTTTTAAATACCTTAACATGCTTATAATCCTTTATAATCTTTCAAAATCCTTGAAAACTTTTTAGAACTCTTACAAACTCCTTGGAATTTTTGGAAATATTAAAAAACCTTTCAAACCTTTTGGAACATTTTCAAATGATATAAATCTATTAAAAATTTCTTGCAAAATTTTTAAATACATTAAAATCTTGCAAATACTCTGGAATTCCTGCAAATGATTTATTTATCTAAATATTAGTAAGTAATTAGTGATTGAAATCTATTGAAAATTTCTTGCAATCTTTTAAAATACTCTAAAATATTTCAAAACCTTAGAAATCCCATTAATGTACTGGAATAATAAATTGAAAATTTCTTAAAATCTTTTAAAATACCCAAATATTTCCAAAACTTTTAAATCTTTTGAGGTCCCTTGAGATTTTTTAAAGTTCTTGAAAATTCCTTGGAATTTTTAAAAATACCCCTAAGTCTTAAAAATTCTTAAAAATCTTTGATTGTACCCTGAAATATTTGAAAATATTTGAAATTCTATTAAGTCCCTTAATTTTTGTAAATAAATTTTTTTAAATCCATTAAAATATTACAAAATCCCATGTAATTCGAATCTTTTAAAAGGCTCTAAATTTTTTCAAACTTTTATAATCTTTCAAAATCCTTTCAAACCTTTGAAAATTGTTTAAAATTTCTTGGAAGCTTTTTAAATACCTTAACGTATTTATAATCCTTTATAATCTTTCGCAATCCTTTAAAAGGTTTTTAAATTCTTAAAAATTCCTTGGAATTTTTGGAAATATTAAAAAACCTTTCAAATGATAGAAATCTATTAAAAATTTCTTGAAAAATTTTTAAATACATTAAAATCTTACAAATACTCTGGATTAATTTATCTAAATATTAGTAAGTAATTAGTGATTGAAGTCTATTGAAAATTTTTTGAAATCTTTTAAAATACTCTAAAATATCTCAAAACCTTAAAATCCCATTAAAGTACTGGAATAAATTGAAAATTTTTTAAAATCTTTTAAAATACCCTAAATATTTCAAAAACTTTTAAATCTTTTAAGATCCCTTGACACTGTTTAAAGTTCTTGAAAATTCCTTGCAATTTTTAAAAATACCCTTGAGTCTTAAAAATTCTTAAAAATCTTTGATTGTACCTTGAAATATTTAAAAATATTTTAAATTCTATTAAGTCCCTTAATTGTTGTAAATAAATTTTTTTAAATCCATTAAAATATTAGAAAATCCCATGTAATTCGAATCTTTTAAAGAGCTCTACATATGTTCAAATCCTTTATAATCTTTCAAAATCCTTAAAAAACCTTTGAAAATTTTCGAAAATTCCTTGGAAGCTTTTTAAATACCTCAACTTGTTCAAATCTTTTGGAACGCCTTCAAATAATTAAAATCTGTTAAAAATTCTTTGGAATCTTTTGAATCTTTTGAAATAACCTAGAATATTTATAATCTTTTATAATCTTTTTAAAATTTGTTGGAAGCTCTTCAAATACAATAACATGTTTTTAATCCTTTGCAATCTTTCGAAATCCTTTAAAACATTTAAAAACTCTTACTCCTTGGAATTTTTCGAAATATCCTAGAATACTTATAATCTTGAATAATCTTTTGAAAATTCCTTGGAAGCTTTTTAAATACCGTAACATATTTATAATCCTTTATAATCTTTCGATATCCTTGAAAACTTTTTAAAAACGAATTCCTTGCAATTTTTTGAAATATCTTAAAATCTTCCAAATTTTATAAGTAATAATTAAGTTTCTTTACGTAACCTCGTGTAAATAAAACTCGAGTACAGTCGACCATGGAGTGTTTATTAGCGATGACCTTGGGTACATCGTCTCCGAAAATTTTCAAAGTCCCAGACTTCGAGATTTAGAAATGCTGAGTTCAGTCGTTCAAGAGGTCATTTGTTTTAATTTGAATTTTTCAGTTTGCGCTTGAAATTTTGGTAATTAAAAGCAATCACGAAAAGCTTTATTCTCTCGTAAATAATCTGGAAGTACAAGCACTCTTAACATCGACTAATAAGTTAAAAATTAAAATATAGACCATACAAGAATGTATAGATATCAACGTCTAGCATATAAAGAATCACTATCACCACGCACTGCGCGGTTCGAAAAGCGTAACAATTTTCAGGAAGAGTGCCGTCCATAGCGAGGACTGCGCAGTTCCCAGGTGAAGGTCCCGGGCAATCTGTTTGATACAGAGGCGGGACAGGTCACGTGTAATTTTAAATAGAGTTCGGGGTGTTGGCTGTTTCCGCTGGAAATATTTTCTATATCGTCTGACTTCAGGATCGCTCGAACTGCTAGGGGTGCTAGTTCCGGTGAACAGCGCAATTCCACGCCGATCACCAGGTCGAAACAAGGTCCTCGATGAACTTCTTCTACTGTTTCCTCGTCCTCAGTTTCATTTCCTTCGTCGATGTATTTGAACTTATTCTCGTAGGCGTATTTGTTCATATTTCCTGAAAAGTGATGTTTTTTTATTCATTTGTATTACGCTAAGTCTGAACTTATGATATTTCGTAAGATTATAATTATAACAATTTAAAAGCTTTTTATCACGCCAGGTTTGAAATATTTAGTTTTTCAAATGTTTGAAATAACAATTAATGACTTTAAGCTGAAAGTTCTTGAAATTAAAATATGTATGTATCAGGGTGCACAGTCTTCCCCTTTTTTTCTTAGTTTACCCCTTTCTCTTTAAATACACGATATTTTAAAATACAATATTTGTATTGCGTGAAAAATTCTGTGAAATTAGTCAATGTGTCCATTATAGAATAATAATTAAAGCAATTAGCCATTAAAGCATGTTGAAAATGGGAACAGTTACAAAACATATAGTACTTTTTAAATAATTATTAGAAGGTGAAAACTTTTTAGTTGAGATAGAATATTCCAATTTCATAAACTACAAAGTTAATTGAAAAGACTAAAAGAAATCAAATTGTTTGAGCTGAGGTGTGGGGGGACTTGTGGTTTGACATTCGAAAAAAGTATAAGAGAAATTGTAAATCAATAAAATTTAACGATTTCAGATTCAAAATATTTCCTATTGATTAAAAAATTATAACGAATTGGTTATATTTACAGCTTTTTCTAGTAACCAATAATAAAAAACTACAAAATTTAAAAATAGATTTTTGCTGAATAACAATTTTTTTGAAAATGTGAAAAAACATGTTTTTTTATTGAGTTTTATGCAAACATTTTTAAAAAAGTTGAATATATTAAACCTGAGATTTATTCAGCTTGAACCAAAGAAACATTTTATCATTTTGATTTTTAGGAAAAAACTTTTTTCGTGATTTAGGATTTTTGGAATTTCTTTTTTTTTTGTTGTTGCGATTTTGGAATTTTCTAACACCAAGAAAAAGAATCAATCCAAAAAACATGTTTTTGTACATTTTCAAAAAATTCTAAATAAGGAAAACATTTTTTTTAATTAAAAAAAATTTTATATTGGTAATTTAAAAACGAGAACAGAAGATGTTAACCGATGACATTTTTTTCTTTACTTGTTTTGTATGTCGACCCCCAAATTGTTGTCCTTCAGCTCAATCAATTTAATTAATAATAGAAGTTTTACTTCGCTCCACTGAACATATCAAAATTGTGTATTTTACTAATTTTATTTATTCTTGGACTTTTTCAGATCACTGTAAATGGATTACCAACGCCCTAGTATATCCAATTTTTAAAAATAAATTCTTTAATGACATAAGTCGTTGAAAAATCATTGAAAATTATTTAAAAATATAACGTTTCTTATAGAAAGATTATTTGTTCTTTTCAACATGTAAAAATAAGCATTTACTCTTTCCCCTATTTTAACCCTTTTTGGTGAGAAAATTACCCTATTTTTTTGTCTTTGAGGTTTAAAACAAGTTCGGATTCTTTTAAATGTCGACGTTTTTTTTATTTTAAATGTTCACCATTTAAAATTACTTTACTTCGAACGATTTTTTTAGAATAATTTAATATATTAAATATTTATAATTAACTTTCTTCCATTTGAATGGTGAAAATGACAGTGAATGTATTTTTTTGAACTTAGAAAATTTTATGTAAGTCATTTTTATATTAAACTTAAAACGTTTTAAGACAACAATAATTTAAAAGTCTAGAATTTAAGAAGCTTTTACTTCAAAACAGTAAATTTAGTTGAAAAATTTGTATTGTAAAATATTAATCCTTACGTATTGAAAATTATTTAAAATAAAAAATGTTTAATTTTGAACGCTTTTAAATAGAAATAATATAATTTTAATTTCTTTGAATTTAAAATGATCCAGAATTTATTACATTTTTAACATTTTGAAATTGTATAATTTTTGACATTTTAATCTGCAATCATTCCATTTCGAGTTTCTTGAATTCAAAATAAAATTAATTTTTAACGCTTTAAACTTGAATTATAACATTGCAACCCTTTTTTAACAAAATTGTCCAATTTGAAAAATTTTAGTCAAGTTTAAAATTTTAGTCAGTTTAAAAATGGAAAATTTTTATTCAGCTCACGTAATTGAAAATTTTCTGACTAAAATTTGAAAAATCGTGCAATTTCGTTAAAAAAGAATTGATAATTTAAATTTAAAAAATGATTATTTTTATTTGAATTCATGAATATTGAAAATGCATGATTGCAGATTATGTCGAAAATTAGACAATTTCAAAATGTTGAAAATTTAATAATTTTAGAAGAAAATCTTGAAATCTAGATCATTTAAACTTTAAAGGAATTGAATCTATATTACTTCTATTTAAGAAAGTTCAAAATTGAACAATTTTGAATTTAAATAATTCCCAATTCGCAGCGATTAATATTTTATGATTAAAAGTTCTTAACTAAAGTTAATATTTTGAAGTAAAAGCTTCTGAAATTCTAGAATTGTAAATTGTTATTGTCTTAAAAAGTCATCAGTTTAATATAAAAATGGCTTAGATAAAATGTTCTACTATAAAATCTACTATGGAACGTCGACAGTTACAAGAATCCGAACTTCATTTAAAACTGAAGACTTGTTTAATGATTCATTTTTATCCAGATAGTTGTATTTTTAAGCCAAAAAAGTCTAATTTCTACAGAAAGAGATGAATTTCTAACAGAAAGATAAACCTTCTACAAATAAGTTGAATTTTCAACCAAAATCAAACAATTGTAGTCAAGAAAGAAAAAAAATGAAATCAAACTGTTGAATTTCCAAGCCAAAAAACCGAATTTTCATTTGTAAAAATAGATTTATATAACTGTACTTAACACTTTTGTTGAAAATAATTTAATAATGTATTTCGTTGAAAGCTTAAGAGTTTGCAATTTTATCTCTCTCTTGTCTAAAAAATGTTTTTTAGTTGATAATTCGTTTTTACATTCTCATGCTAATAAGAAGGTAATAGTTTTATTTTTGTTTGAATTCAACTGTTTTGATTAAGAATTAAAATCTTTTTTCATTAAAATAGCAACTACTACATTTTTTTCAGAGTCCATATTTTTTGTAATAATAATTTAAATACTTGATTGAAAGTTAAACTTGTGTTTTAAAAATTAATTTTTTTCGGTGAAGATTTATAATTTAAATTGGTTATAATTTAAAAATTGGTTTTTTGAAACTGATGACAATTTAACTATTCCTTTGAAAAATATATCTATTTAGCTGACCATTTTTTTCACTGAAAATGTAACTTCGAATTTAATATTGCATTTTTAGGTAGAAATTAATCTTTTTGGTTTAAAATTCAGCTATTAAATTGCAAGAATTATCATTTTCTTTTTAAATTCATGACTGTTTGAAAATGTAACTATTTTTTAGAACATGGGTGATGTTTTTTTTTTAATTTTGTATTCTGAAAATTTAAATTTTCTAATTGAAATATTCCATTGTTTTAGTGGAAAAATTAATCTCTTTGGTCTAACATTACTTTTTAACTGTTTTACCCATTCAATTTTTGGTTTGAAAATTCATGTATTTTGTTGAACATTCATCTAATACAACTAATAACTAAATTCAGCTAAGCCAGTTAAAAACTCATCATTTGACTTAAAAATTCACTTTAGTTACAAATTCACCAGTTTGGTTGAAAATTAATTTTCTAAAGTATAAATTTAACTATTACATTTTTGTTTAAAAGCTCACCTTTGAAGATTCAGCAATTTGGTTGAAAATTTATATTTTTTTCAGTTGTAAATTTAACCATTTCGTTAAAAAATTAATGTATTTTGTTGAAAAGTAATTTTTTTGTAGAAAATCAATATTTTTATTTGAAAACGAATCTTTTCATTTTTTTTGTTGAAAAAGAGCTATTGTGTTAAATTTTTTTTACAGAAAAGTTAACTATTCCATTAAAAACTTTAACTCTTTAGTTGACATTTTTTTTAAACTGAAAATGTATGTTCGAGTTTATTATTCCATCATTTTAGTTAAAAATTCATACATTCAGTTTTTTTTTGTTTTCTTGTTTTTTGCTAAAACTTGAACTGTTTTATTTTTGGTTAAAAATTCACCTATTCCAGTTAAAGCATCATCATTTTAGTTGACAATTCACCAGTTTGGTTAAAAATTTAACTATTACATTTTTGGTTAAAGGCTGACCTTTGTTTGTTCAAGATTCAACTATTTGGTTGAAATTTTTTTTCAGTTGTAAATTTAACCATTTCGTTAAAAAATTAATGTATTTTGTTGAAAAATCGTATTTTTTTGTAGAAAATGAATATTCTTATTTGAAATCGAATCTTGTTTGTTGAAAATTCAAATATTCTAGTTAAATATTCACTATTTTAGTTGGAAATTCATCTTTTTTGTTGAAAAAATAGCTATTTTGTTAAAAATTTGTTTGTTTTTTTTTTAACTGAAAAGTTAACTATTTCATTAAAAAATTAGCTATTTCGTTGACATTTTTTTAAAACTGAAAATGTATGTTCGAGTTTATTATTCCATCATTTGAGTTAAAAATGCACGTATTCCAGTTAAAGCTTCGTCATTTCAGTTAAAAACTTCACCAGTTTGGTTAAAAATTAATTTTTAAAGTGAAAATTTAAGTATTTCATTTTTGTTTAAAAACTTACCTTTTGTTAGTTCAAGATTTAACGAATTGGTTAAAACTTGGTCTCTTTAGTTGTAAATTGAAATCTTTCATTAAGAAATAAATTTATTTTCTTAAAAAATCATATTTTTTGGTAGAAAATAAATATTCTTGTTAAAAATTAATCTTTTTTGTTGAAAATACAAGTATTCCAGTTAAACATTTATCATTTTAGTTAAACATTCATCTTTTTTGTTGAAAATAAAACTAGTTGGTTAAAATTCAAACTCTTTTGTTAATAGTTCACATTTTTGGTTTAAAATTCACATATTCCCGTTAAAAAATCATCATTTCGGTTAAAAACGTAATTATTTTTCTGAAAATTATTTTTGGTTGTTGAAAGTTAGCTTTTTTCAACCAAAAATAGAACGATTCCAATGGAACATTCCCTAATTTCAGTTGAAAATTCATCTCGCTGGTTAAACTATTTTTGATCTCTGAGGCCTGCTTGAAATATCTCAGGATTTTCTCATGGTTTTCATAGCTTTGTAATTTTTATTTTATTTATTATCTTAAAAAAACTGACCATAGTAGAAAAATTGCCCCCCATACTCTCCATATCCAGAGTAGGTGGACGCGGGTGGAGGTCTAGGTGATGGCATCGCGGGAATTTGAAGTAGTAATCCGCGTTCGTAGTGGCATTTTTCAAAATGATGATCATTCACACTTCCCACAAGCCGACGTAGTCTTAAGTACATAAAACGCTGTTCATCGCGCCATGAGTTTTCATCAGCGGCACATGGTATTTCTAAGCACGTAAACCAAGCTCTCTTCATTACGTATTTCAATTTCATGGTTACAATATTGCTTCGATTTCCACGTCCAGATGAAACTCGAAACGATAATACCTGCAATTTCAAAACGATATTGAATATGCAAACCTCAAAATTTAATATTTCAGACCTTATAGTGCGATTTCTCATTGGTTTCACAAAAAAAGGGTCCACATTCTTTGCCCTATTCTCTAGCGTTTCCTCCCTTTCTCTTTAAATATACGATATTTACTTGTAAAATATTTTGTTTTACATCTACAAAATTATTTTATTCAAAACTAGAATATTTGACCGCAACTAGTGAAAGCTTTTTTTTTAAGTTACAACATTATATATGAAATTTTTTTTATTTGGCTTATAACTAGTCTTTTTAGGAGTTAAACAAAACTTTAAATGTAAAATATTTTTTCGTTGAATCTATACAAATTAAATATTGTTAAAATTAAGTATAATAAAGTACGATCGGCTGGCTGTTCATATTGAAATATCTTTAATTTAAATTTTACGAACGATTGTCATTATGCTAGATGTATTATACAATTTATTGTACGATGGAATTAAAATTAAAACAATAGTTGCAAGATTTAATAACTTTAATAAGTGCTAGAATTAATGCAAAATTTTAAAACTACCAAAAACTAGCTTTTAACAGTTAGACTTTGAGCGCAGTTTTTAGCAGATTTTAAATATTTTTCTTTAAATATAGAGTGCATATATTATTTGATTATTGTAAAGATTTATCAAAATTTAAACAAACTGCTTTCTCTTACTTTTTCTTAAATTAAAAAATCTAAGCTTTTTTGTGAGACCAAAGTAAAAACAAAAAATGATATTTTTTATTTAAAAATAAAAAAAAGTTTTTATTTAACAACAAAAAAAAAAGTTTATTTAAAATTGTTTTAATCCTCGGGGTTTAATTCGGAAACGTCCATATTTAATTGTTTTGGTTTTACTTATAATATTCAGAAATTAGCATCAAATTTGTTTGAAATTAAACGATTTTCATTTTGTAATATTAGACCATTTCTAGATGTTTTAAATTTAAAAATGTCTGAATTATTATAAATATAAATAATTTTGAATTTATGATTTAAAAAATATTGCTATTTAAAATTGAACATAAAAATATTGACGTCTATGAAAATGTTAAAATTACGAAAGTGTTTTTTCAAACCTATCTTACTAACTAGAATTAATATTTTCTCAAATTGTTTAACTCTTTTTAATAATTTTTATATAGTTTATGTTTTTGATAATATAAAATAAAAATCAAAGGAAAGTAACATTTTATTTTACTTCTAGTATTTCAAATGATTTCTACATATTTTAATGGATTTGTACGTTTTACTATATTATTTGCAACTACTTTAAGAACTTTAGAAAATACAATACATTTTCTTTAAAGGGATTTCTATGGATTTCAACAATTTCAAGGGATATGAATGGCATACAAAGTTTTATATTTATTATTTTATATACAAGGAGTTTTAAATGATTCTTACTTTTATAAATAGAGTTTTACGATTTGAAGTGATTTTCAGGAATTTCTAAAGAACTTTAATGAATAAAATAAATTTTTTCAAGGGATTAAAAATTTTTTATAATTTGATACTATATAATAACTAGACAACTTCTTATAAAAAGATTCGTTTCTTCTTTTCTCAACGTAAAGATTTTTCGTAAATTAATTATCCTGTTTTCCCATTTTTTCTAATAAAAAAATGCAGCTGAAACAATTAAAAATATGTTGAGAGAAAATTGGATAAAGAAGTTGTATTACAAATCAAATTGGAACAGTTAAAAAATATATAGTAATTTTAAAAGTAAGTATTACAACATGAACTCTTTCATTTGATTTAGTAAAAAGTTAAATAATTAAAAACAAAATATTCCAATTTGATTTGGCCATTTGAATTTTAAATGATTATAGAAGTGTTGACCTGTTTCAAATTTTATTTTTAAAATTTACCATACAAAATGGACAATGTTTATTTGGGCTAACTAAAACTGAACTATTTAAGATTTAAATAAAACTTAAGAGCTAAAATATTTTGTCGTTAAAAATTTCCAAATTAAGTTTTGTTAATGTGTAAAATATCTTAGGCAATTTAATAGGAGAGCGAATTTAAACATATAAAAATGTTTTATTTAACAATATTTGTTTGTTTTTTAAAACTTTTTTTATATGTCAGAAATCATTTAAAAAATCGTTTGATTTCAAACCAGCGAGTATTTTTTACTTTTGTAATTAGCTAAAATTTAATACTCTTAGATTAAAATGTGCAACATTTTTTGGTTTCTAATTCAAGTGTTTCAAAATTATATAATTTAAAAATGTAGGCTTTAATATTTCATGAATATTAAATTCATAATGTTTCAAATTGAACTATTTTATGACGAAACTAGATAAATTGTATATCTCTTTAAAGTGTTAGTGTTTGAAATCCAACAATTCTTATTTGAACCCTGCTAGATTTACAAATTTTTTAAAAGTTGAAAACATTAGAGGTTGACATTTTCGTAATTTAAATCTTTGAAGATTCAGGAATTTTAAAATCAAATAGTAAAAATGAGATAATTTCAAATTGAAAACCTTAGCAATTGCACAATTTCAATTTATAAATGGGAGCATGTGGAATTGGATAATTCTAAAGTGTATCATCTTTCAAAATAATACAATTAAAATTATAAGAATGAATTTTAAATAAGAAGCGTTTAAATTAGAACAATTTTATAGATTAAAAGATTTGGTTTAAATTAAAATGTTTGAAAATTGAATAATTTACAAAAATTAAAGCCTTTTAATAGACACTGTAACGCTTGTAAAGTCAATGCATTCAAAATTGAATAGAAGAATCTCAAATTATAAGCTCAAATTAATAGTTGAATAATAAAATGATAAACCTTCAGAAGTGAAGAATTCTAGATTTAAAAAAAGGAGACAACTTCAATCGCTGATTCTGGTACAATTTCAAATTAAAAGTATTAATAGTTGACCTGTTTTCAGTGGTTCATTTTCAAACTTTTAAATTCGGATTGCTCTAAATTTTATTTTCTGTTTAAAATTCTCGTAATAAAAATGTTTCAATTTTTATGGCTTCTGCTTTGTATTGTAATTGTACAAATTTAATTATTTTTTTATTTACAGATAGCCTAATTTCTTAAGCTTTGAATTTGTACAATATTGAAGTTTTGAGCTTGAAATGCTTCAATTTTGAATGTTAAATTTTTAACATTGAGCACTTAAACCATAGATTCCTTAATTTGTAGATAATTTTTTAAATACTTCGAATTATAGTTTTTCCAGTTTTGATGTTTTGAATTTAAAAATTAAATAGTAGAAAATATATTGCATTAGTTTTACAAACGAGTTTGAATATTCTAAATCAACAATTGAAAATACTCTTCTCTGAACTAAATACTCGATTTATTTAACTAAATCATATCTATTACTTTATGGTCTGAAATTTAAATTAACTTGAAATATAAATGGATTGATAATTTTAATTTCGAACCTGACGTCCTTCTGCTAAACAGTCCAAGACGTCTACAGGTTTGCATCCAGATATTAAGGCGGATCTAATAATTGAAATTTTAATTAGTATTTTTACACTCTCATCAGAGAAGGTATTAGATTTGTGTAACCCCCCCCCCTTTTTGTCAAATGTCTACGTATTGAGACCCCTGAATCCGAAAGGTCAAGTTCGTTAGCCAGCCATTTTGGACAAAAAACCAAAAAGTGAGCACATTTTTAACATTTTTGAGACTATTTTTTTCAAAATTAAAAAATTCTCTGTACGGATATTTGTAGTATTCAAAAATACGAACAATTTATTCTAATGACTTTTTTCAAAAAATTAAAAATGACCAGAGCATTTACAAAATTCCAAAAACCACACGAAAATGAACATTTTAAGCCAAATAACGCACGATATGAAATCATAAAAACTTTTTGAATTTTCTTGAAAAATCGAAAATTCAAATTTTGACCGCACGACGGAAAATCCAAAAATTACACTTTTTCGGCCAAACTATGCAAAAACGGTAAAAGATGATTAGACAAAAATTGTGCATTTGAAAAAGATCTACAAATTTTTTATTAATCACTTTGTGGGGGGTTTCAAAAAAATTATTTTTTGTATCTTTTTAATACTATTTTTTACATTTAAACCATAAATAAAACCATAAAAAATGATTCGTGACAAATTAATTCATTTTTACATTCTCATCAGAGAAGGTATTAGATTTGTGTAAAATTTGACCGACCCAGTTTTTGTCAAATGTCCACGTTTTGAGAACCCCTACATCCGAAAATCAAGTTCTTACGAATGTGTCTGTATGCTATTTTGGACACAAATTCAAAAAGTTGGCGCATTTTGGATATTTTTGAGACCAATTTTTTCAAAATTCAAAACTTCTCTGTAAGAATATTTATAATATTAAAAAAAAAAATTATCCTGATGACTTTTTTTTACAAAACCATAAATTACCAGAGTTATAGCATTTACAAAATTTCAAAAAATCACACGAAAAGGAATATTTTAAACCAAATGACGCACGGTATGAAAAAAGGCAGGAGGATAAAAACGTTGATTTTTGAATGCCCTTAAATATTATAATAACAACTTTTGAACTTTTCTTGAAAAAAAGAGAATTCAAATTTTGACTGCATAAAAAATAACGGAAAATCCAAAAATTACATTTTTTCAATAACAAAAGTTTTTTTTATGAATGCGCGTTGCTTTAAACGAGAGAGATAAACTACGTTTGATTTAGTACTAATTCGTGTTCTGAATTGTAATAATATATATTTACGGAAATGACATACAATTTGAGGGACAGATTCGAGTTCGAAGCACGAGATACGTGATGAGAATGTGTTCGTTAAAGTCGAAGGAGCTTTAACAAAAGGGAATTCACAATCACCAAATTATTGCTGTCGATGCTTTGACTTTTAGTTTTAAAAATTCTTTACACAAGTGTGTGGAATATACAAAGACCGAGCGCGTAGCGCGACGCTCGTACATTATCGAGCGCGAAGCGCGAGAACCAACACACGCGCGCCCTAAGCGCGCTTCAACTAGCCCACTTTTTTCTTCGTTTTATCGCTTAAAATAAAACTGAATTAATAGCACCCAATAAGGAAATCCAACTTGTTTCGTATGAAAGTTCATTACTTTTAGTTAAAAAATAAAAGATCATTATTTTTGGTTGAAAATTCAACTATTTAATTAAAAATTTGGCTTTTTTGTTTAAAAATTAAATTCGTTGTTAAAAATTCAACTGTCTTCTAAAAAATTTGTCTTTTTGGCTTAAAAATTTAACTGTTTTTGTTCGAAATTGAATATTTTTAGAAAACTCAACTACTTGCTTTAAAAATTCAACAATTTTGTTTAAATTTCGTTTCTTTTGCTTCAAAGTGCAACTATTTGGTCAAAAAATTTATTATTTTGTTGAAAATTTTGATTATTTTTAGAAAATTCGACAATTTTGTTATAAAGTTATATTTTTTTTATCAAAAATTCAACAGTTTTCTTCCAAATCTGTCCCTTTGGATAGTTGAAAAGTCAACTTTCATCTAAAAAAATTTTTTTACTCGAAGATTCAACTGTTTTTTGGTTTAAATTAGGTCTTTTTTTTAATTTCTTGGTTGAAAATTCATCTTTTTGGAATGAAAGCCTAATTTTTACCAACACAATCAACTTTTCAGGTTAAAAACTCAAGTCTTTATGTTGAAAATTCATTTATTTTGTTAGAAAATTCATCTCTTGCTGAAAATTCCTTTTTTTTTTTGCTGAAGATTAATCATTTTAGTTAAAATCACATGGCTGCTTTTACTTTGAAGTATTCTGTCGAAAATTAGTTTTTTTTTTTTCTTTAAATTTTTTTATAACTGAAGATTTAACTATTCCATTCTTGGGTAAAAATGTATCTTTTTTACGCAAAAAATTCATCTATTTGGTTAAAAATCCATGTTTAGGTAAAAATTTCATGATTTTTTAATTTAAAATTTAACTATTTCATTGATAATTCTTGTATTTTGTCGAAGATTTATTTCTTTGGTTAAAAGTGTAACTATTTAGTGAAAATACGTATTTTGTTGTTGTTGAAAATTTAAATATTAGTTTGAGGATTCTTATATTATATTGAGGATTTATCTCTTTAGTTGAAGATTTTATAATTGAGCTGCCGGATCGAATAAGGGCACATAAAATTATTTCGCCGGGAGTGGGAAGACGCCTAGAGGTTTTCAAAAATATTTTCGAATTTTAATTTTGAAAGACTATATCTACGTGTAGAATTTCATTGCGCATCTTTTTTCCTCAGGCAAAAAGTTGTAGCTTTTTTAGTTTTCCAAATAAAGCCAAAAAACTGACTTTTTTGGAAAAATCAATTTTGATTCGTTTTTACTGCAACTCGTGTTCAGTCAGTCAGTTTTTAGAATTTTTTAATAAAATTTTGAGGGAAAATAGTTCGAAATGTTCTTCGACTGGCAGAGTAAAAAGAGTTCAAAAATTCATTATAGAAAAATTGTTGTTAATTTTTTTCTGATGCACGGCGCACATCTGACTTCTCTTACTTCAAGCGTTTCGTTTATCGAGAAAATTTCGAGCAACAAAAAGCTTCCAGTGAGAAAATTATTAAGAACAGTGCAAAGAAGTTTTCTGGAAAATTTTAGCTCAATCGACTTGATATTTAAGAAATTAATAATGTCTCAAGTCGCTAGCGGCTAGGCGACTCGCGCGTAGACTGTAGCGAGTCTCAGATCCGATTCATAACACAGAGGTCACTGGCGCCAAAAATAAAAACTAATCAAGTAACCAGGTAATATTTAAGTATTATGAATAAATAATGTTGCAAAATAATTTATTTATTTCATATCTGTACAATATAATGATTATATTTTTGAGATAACCTATACAAATTTCCTGATTCCGCGAATTTTTCAATGCTTTAAATTCGTGGAATTGAAAAAAGTTGAAGAAGATGTTAAAAGTTTAATGGTTTACCTTAGTGAAAAAGGACGCGCATTCTTGAAAGATTTTTTTTCATTATTTGAAACTATACCTGATGACAATAAGACTTAAAATACTACTTCTTCCGACGATGACAGTTGTTCTGAATAAAAAATAATTACATTGCACTCTCCGTAAACAGAATGTATATATAAAAGCGAACAAGGATCTCATTAATAATCATAAAGTTCAAAAAGCATGATATTTATATCAAAGACGTTTATTTATTTTTAAATTAATAGTTATTAAAAAATGGAAAAAGCTTACAAATTAAAATAAATTTATTTCAACTTCCAATTCTACGAATTATCAGAGATTATATGCTTTTGTTAGATTTCTCTCAAAAATAAAACCATTTTATTGTACATAATACTAAATGAATACATTATTTTACATTATGCAATATCATATATTCATAATACTTTAATATTATCTGATTATATGATTAGTTTTTATTTTTGGCGCCGGTGACCTCTGTGTTATGCCGCTAGCGTCTTGAGACATTAATAATTTCTTAAATATCAAGTCGATTGGGCTAAAATTTTTCAGAAAACTTCTTTGTACTGTTCTTAACAACTTTCTCACAGGAAGCTTTTTGTTGCTCAAAATTCGCTCGATAAACGAAACGCTTGTAGTAAGAGAAGTCCGATGTGCGCTGCGCATCAGAAAAAAATGAAGAACAATTTTTCTATAATGAATTTTTAAACTATTTTTACTTTGCCAGTCGAAGAACATTTCGAACTATTTTCCCTAAAAATTTTATTGAAAAATTCTAAAAACTGACTGACTGAGCACGAGTTGAAGTGAAAAACGAATTAAAATTGATTTTTCCGAAAAAGTCGGTTTTCTGGTTTAATTAGAAAACCAAACAAGCTACAACTTGTTTCCTAGGGAAAAAAGATGCGCAATGAAATTCTACATCTAGACATAGTCTTTAAAAATTAAAATTCGAAAATGTTTTTGAAAGCCTCTAGGGGCTAAATAATTTTATGTGCCCTTATTCGATCCAGCAGCTCAATTTTGTTCAGATTTCTTTTTTTTAAATTATTTTTAAACTGAAAATTTAACTATTTCATTTTTGGTTGAAAATGGATCTTTTTTAATTGAATAATCGTCTTTTTTGGTCAAAAATTCTTCTTGATCTGGGTGGAAAATTAAATAGTTTTGGTTAGAAATGCAACTATTTGGTTGACAAAACTGCTCTGTTGGAGTTTCCTCTTTTTTCGAAATTATTGAACCGTCTTTTATTTAAAATAATAATCTTTTTGGGTTGAAAATTCAAGTAGACATATGAAAAATCGTCTATTTAGTCGAAAATTCAAAATTTTTACTTGAAATATTAGGAATTTAAGACTTTCGTAATGAATTCATTGTGGTACTGTTGACTGCTGACTGTGGACTGTGAAGTCTGAGTATTAAGAAAAATATTATGTTCTTCCAACACAGTCTGAAAGCTTCTACGATATTATTTTTGCTTTCAGTGCCATGGACATCTAAATTATAAAAAATCCTTTTATGTGAAACTTACACGATGAAACAGGGATCAACTGTTTAGACGCGTACAAAAGCTATTTGGGGCTTTAAACGTCAGGCCTTACAAATTAATCCAATATAATTAAGGCAATATTTTTTTGAAATAAATTGATTTCAAATGATTCACCTGTTGACCTTCCGTTCCGAGACTTTTTCGAAAAAATTCATAAATCTTTTACAAACTGCAATGAAGGATGTGACACTTTGATCTGGACCATGAGTACCAGCTAGAGCTGATGGACATGTCTTTGCAGTTCGAATGATGCTGTTCAAGTCGTCCAACAAAGATCCAGCGTAGAAGCAAAGTCGAGGGAATTTTTCTTTTCTCGGTGGATGAGTGTACCTCCACGTGACAGCTTTGAGCATTTTGTACTGGGCTTTTATCAGTTCAAAGACGTTGAAGGCTTTGCTGCAGGCCAGTAGGTCCGATTCTGTGGCCACTTTGAACCAAATCATCGCCTCGAAATGGCTCATCGTCTCCTCTAATCGACTACCGGCTGCTAGGAAAGCACTGTTTAAGACCGTTGTAGCCACTGTTGAAAATCGCCTGGAAAGCAGGACGAATGTCGTAAAATTGAGGGTCTGGATGCAATAAAGGCACTCGTGCTCTGTTCGTCAGTTTTTGAAATTTTTGAATGAAATTTTTAGCAAATATACCTTACGGTATCCTTCGATTTATAGAGGAACAGAAATTCAAAATAACAATTTTGAAAAATTATTATTAATTTTTTTCCGATGCTCGGCGTGAATCGAACTTTTGTAACTTCCAGCGTTTCGTTTATCGAGCGAATTTTGAACAAGTAAAGACTTCCCGTAACCAAAATGCGAAAAAAACTACGATAAAGTTTTTCGAAAAGTTTTAGATCAAAATAATTAATATTTTCGAAGTAGTGATGATTTTAGTTAATATCAGCGCTGGAGTTTTCGAGTGTAATAAGACTGGCGCTTACCGTCCCCACCGCCGCCACACCATTCGGCTTAACTCGTAAGTGACCTTAAACATTCGCGTTGTAAACAAACCTCTGCAAAAGTTCATTGCACGGTTTCTAAATCCATTTTCAAGTCCATTTTAAAATAAAAACAGATCAGTTAGTCTTTATTCACTGGATTGTTCACATCTGAGTGTAAAGATTATATTGAATCTAGTTTGAATATTTTTTGATTAATAAAAGTGATTTAATAAGATAAGTGGCGATTTTTTATTTTAAATTAAAATGGAAAATATACCGTAAGCTTTTCGAGGTAGAAAACGAAAAAGATACGAAAATACATGGACGTGAAATTTACGAAAAACTTGCAAAAACAAGGTAAAAGTTTAAATAATTTTTCTACTTAAATTATAAATTACTACTGTTTATATCATTTCCCAATCAATTTTTATTATTAGAATTTCATAGAATCAAATCATACACAAAGGAATAAATAATATGCAAAATAGTAATATTTTAGCTGCTTATGCGTAAAAAATTAAAAAAAAAATAAAAATTGGAAAACAATCATTAAACGAAAATTAGATAAAAAATATTAGTTTTTCATGGATTTTTAGGGAGAAGAATACATTTCAAAATCGAAGAGTTCCGAAAATTTGTTAAAAAATAAATAATTTTATGAGTGTCTTATCAAATTACTTTAGTTAAATTGTTATTTACTAAGAGATTTAATTAATATCGTATTAAAATAAAAACAATCGAAAACTCCAGCGCTGACATTAACTAAAATCATCACTACTCCTATACTATTAATTATTTTGATCTGAAACTTTTCAAAAAACTTTATGATAGTTTTCTCCGCGTTTTTGTCACAAGAAGTCTTTCCTTGCTCAAAATTCGCTCGATAAACGAAACGCTGGAAGTTACAAAAGTCCGATTCACACTGAGCATCAGAAAAAAATTATTAATAATTTTTCAAAACTTTTATTTTGAATTCCTTTTTACCTATGAATCGACGGATACCCTAAGGTATATTTGTTGAAAATTTCATTTTAAAATTCTAAAAACTGACGAACAGAGCATGAGTTAAATTAAAAAACGGATTAAAAAAGACTTGTTCCAAAAAGTCTATTTTTTTGGCTTTAATTTCTAAACTAAAAAAGTTACAACTTTTTTTTTAGGAGAAAAAGATGCGCAATCAATTTCAGATCCAGATACTTCTTTTAAAAATTAAAATTCAAAATTTGTTTGGAAATCTCCCGAAATTTCTCAAGAGAACTGTCAATCTAAACTTGTATTTTGCTTTTAAAATAGTTTTTGAGGGGTTGACCACTCGGTTTTTGAGTGTGCGCCAGATTTCGAAGGGTTACAAAATAATTCTAAATATTTCAAAATAATTCAAATAATTCAATATTAATTAAAAAGATCTTGAACATTTAAAAAAGATTTTACGGATTTCAAAGACTTAAAAAGGATTCAAGGATTTGAAAAAGGCGTATTTACAAGATTTCAAAGATTGCTAATATTTAACAAAGATTTTAAAACTTTCAAAAGATTTTAAGAATACACCAGATGTCAAAGATTTTAAACGTTTTAAGAAGGTTTCAGAAGATCTCAAAATATTTCACAAAGATTTCGAATATTTTAATGATTTTAGATGAGTACAAAAGATTTCACAAATATTTAAAAGAATTCATAAGGATTTCAGAAGATTTCCAGAATTTGAAATAGTGTATATTGCACTAGATTTCAAAGATTTTAAATAATTTCAAATGGTTTCAATAAATTTGAGATTTCAAATATTTCAGGATTTTGCTAAACTTTAAAAAGATTTCATGAAGATTTCGAATATTTTAATGATTTCAAATTAATAAGAAAGAATGAACAAATATTTCAAATATTTCATAATAATTTCATAAAGATTTCAAATTCAATGATTTCAAAAAGGGTACATTAGACCAGATTTTAAAGATTTAAAAAAGGGTATAGTAAATCAGATTTCTAAGACATCATTTCAAAGATTTGCAATGATTTCAAAAGGGTTTAATAAATTTGAGATTTCAAAATATTTCAATAATTTCAAATGATCTCAAAAGATTTTTACAAACGAAGTTTAAAAAAAGAGTTCCCAATTGTTTCAAAGATCACATAAAGATTAAAAATATTTCACAAAGTTTTCAAGGGTTTCAAAGATTTTGCCAAACTTTAAAAAGATTTCATGAAGATTTCGAATATTTTAGTAAATAAATGCAAATGAATACAAAAGATTGAACGAATATTTTAAATATTTTTTATAATAATTTCATAAAGATTTCAAATTCAAAGATTTCAAAAAGGGTACTGTAGACCAGATTTCCAAGTTTTAAAAAAGGGTATAGTAAATCAGATTTTTAAGATATCACATCATTTCAAAGATTTGCAATGATTTCAAACTTTTTGTATAAGATTAAATAAATATTTTAAAATATTTCAATGATTTTAAATGGATAAAAAAGATTTCACAAATATTAAAAATATTTTATCAAAATTTCATAGAGATGTCTAAAAAGTACAAGAATTTAAATGATTTAAAAAAGGGTACAGTGCATCAGATTAAAAAGATTTCAAAACATTTAAAAGGATTTAAATAATTTAAAAATTTTGAGAGTATTTCAAAAGATTTCACAAAGAATTTAAATATTTCAATGATTTCTAATGAATAAAAAATATTTCAGAAAGATTTCAAAAATATCTAAAAGATTTCATCAAAGTTAAATAGAGATGTCCAAACAATACAAGAATTTCAATGATTCAAAAAAGGGTACAGTACACTAGATTTCAAAGATTTTAAATAATTTCAAAAGGTTTCAATAAATTTGAGATTTCAAAATATTTCAATGATTTCAAACGATCTCAAAAGATTTCACGAACGAATATTAAACAAAGAGTTCCCAATTGTTTCAAAGATCTCATCAAGATTTCAAATATTTCACAAAGTTTTCAAGGATTTCAAAGATTTTGCGAATATTTTAGTTATTTCAAATGAATACAAAAGATTTAAAAAATATTTCAAATATTTCATAATAATTTCATAAAGATTTCAAATTCAAAGTTTTTAAAAAGGGCACTGTAGACCAGATTTCCAAGATTTAAAAAAGGGTATAGTAAATCAGATTTCTAAGATTTCACATAATTTCAAAGATTTGCAATGATTTCAAACATTTTGTATAAGATGAATAAAATATTTAAAAATATTTTAATGATTTCAAATGAATAAAAAAGATTTCACAAATATTAAAAATATATTTTTTTTAATT
>JAAAKG020193469.1:0-24373 GCA_010014905.2 Druon quercuslanigerum
GACATCAGACAAAAAAGAAGGACGGAAGGACAAAAATCGAAAAAGAAGGACATGTCCTTCCAAAGAAGGACGTCTGGTCACCCTGATAACGATTGAAAACCCTTTTTTGTTTAAAAATTTAGGTATTTAGTTGAAAGAACAAGTTTGTTCAAACTTCATTTTTTTATAATTCAATATTATACTTTAAAACTCCTTTTTTGTTGAAAATTTGTTAAAAATCTCTTTTATTGTCTGAGCATTCATCTATTAGGCTGTAAATACCTACAAAATTCAAAAATTAGTTAAAAAATAATTTATTTGTGCAAAAATTGATCGGTTTGGATAAAAATTCATTTTCGTTTGATGAAAATTAGTTGTTTTATTGAAAATTAATTTTCTAAACTGAAAACTTGAAAATATTACGTATTCATTTTTTGTCATTTTTTATCTTTTTGCATAGATATTAATTTTCTTGGTATAATATTCAACTATGTGTTTCCAAATTAATTTTTGTTGGTTGAAAATTCATAATTTTAATTAAAAATTCATTTCTTTGTTGATAAATCTTAATTTTGAATTTAACATTTCGTTATTTCAGTAGAAAATTCATATTTTTTAGTTGTAAATTAATTTGTTGTTAAAAATTCGCCTTCTTGTTTTGATAACACAACATTTTGTATGAGATTATCTTTGCTTTATTTTTACTTTCTAATCATTTATGATTGAGAAAGTATTAGAATTGTCGGAAATTTGACACCACAGTTTTTTAACGGATGTCCACGTTTCGGGACCCCCTGAATCCGAAAATTAAGTTTTTACGATGGCGTCTGTCTGTCTGTCTGTCCGTCCGGCCAGCCGTCCGCCCGTAAACACGATAACTCTCGAAAAAATGAACAAATCAAATCGATCTTTGGCACATTTGTCTAGGTCCTAAAAGAACGGACGAGTTGGTTAACCAGCCATTTTGGATGAAAATTCAAAAAGTGAGCGCATTTCGAAGATTTTTAAGACCACTTTTTTCTGAATTTGAAAATTCTATTTATAGAAATTTATAGTATTAGAGAAGATAAACAATTTATGCTAATTACTTTTTTCGATAAAAAAAGTATTTTCAGAGTTATACTTTAAAATTATTTAAATTAATCGAAAATCAAAATTTTGTGTCAAACTTCTTGAAATATCGAAAATTCAAATTTTGATTGCACAAAAAATACTGAAAAATCAAAAACTCAATTTTTAAGTAAAACTATGCAGGATATGAAAAAATATGAATTAACAAAAATTCTGATACCAAAAAAATCTACAAATTCGTAATTTGTACTTTTTTTTTATTCGTAAAAAGTAACAGTGAACAATTTGTGGGAAAACGACAGAAGTGACGAAAAAAATTATCTAACAAAAATTGTTGGCACGACAAAGAGCTACAAATTGGTTATGAATAACTTTTTGATAGGAGACGTAGTTTTGGTTTTAATCATAAAAATGGAATAAAAAATAAAAATTTGTGGAAAAACGACAAAAGGTACGAAAACGAATTGTTAGAATAAGTTAATGATAAGTATTATAATGATAAAAGTATTATGATAATATAATATAAATAAAAATATAATAATAAGTATTATAGAATGGCCAAACGACGCAAACTATGAAAAAAAGTTTCAAAGAGATATTATAAAATTTTTAAAAATCCTACAAAATATCTTTTAACCATTTTCCAATAGGATTCATTGTTTTGTTTTTATTTATCGTAAGTAATATGCAGAAAATCGAAAATTCCAATATATTACGCCGCAAGACACGAGATATGTAAAAAACCTAAAAGAAGACTTGTAGGATATTTTTCTTTATCCATAACAAATAATATGAAAACAAAAAACCCTATTCTTAGCATAACAATGCGAGATAGATCAAAATGTTTTAATAAAGAATTTTAGTTTTTTATTTATTTTAAGGTGATTTAGAAAATATGCATTTACAAAGAAAAAGTTGCTTTTGGCCATGACAAATATATACAATTTTTTATTTTGCTGAATATGTCTAGATTTGATTAAATAATAAAATTTTGCATCAGTAAATCTTACATTTCTGTCACTTCTATTATGCACACGAACGTGATATTCATTCTTAGTCACTGCCCTTCGGCCTTCAACCAAACTGAACCTGAATTAATAAGTATGTGTGTGAATTTGACAACATTCTTTCCTTCGATTTTTAAAATTACCTAATCGGCATTAAGGAAAAGTGACAATGCCTTCGGTTCCAAAACCACTGAATTTGTCCGTAAAGAAAGCGTGGTATATCCACTTGAGTTAATTTATCAATATTTATGGATATTTCTATTTCAGCTTGAAACTGATTGATCATAATAAAAATTGGAAAGTTGTTATTTGCACAACTTTTTATTTGCATATGTAATCAAAAGATAATTTTATACACATAATTAGTATATTTACATTGTTTTAAATAAAATTTTCAAGTTTTTTTAAAATATCGGAAATAAAAATGATTTTGAAAGGTAATCAGGCTGATAACGATAAGGAAAAAACGGGTTTCGCCTTTATTATCATCCATTTACCTTTAGAAAGCTTTTCTCGATAACATCTAAAATTATTATGGTTTAAAACATGAACGCGAAAACATTTTTAGTTTGAAAGAATTAAATGTTAAACAGATATAGTTAATAATTTATTTATTCTATCTTATAAAAATTTTCGATTAAATTACATTTAACATTAGCATAACTGGAGATTGGTAAAATATATTTAAAAAAAGACAATCATTATGCTTGAGATAAGTCAGTCAGCATCTTCAATAATTGACTCCTCATCAGTGGAATTATTTTGCTTTTCTGTTTCATCAGTCTTTTTTGAATCCGGTTTGATCAGCGACTTATACCATCGAACTTCTGCTGAAGCTAAATTTCTGTCTCTGTAAGTCAATCACAACGAGTATTAATAAATAAAATTTAATAGATATATTCCTCCGTTCGGAAAAAATAAACTGAAATAAGTTCTTTTATTTTTAAATTAAACACTAGTATCTTACACTTTTACAGAACTGCTTTGGGGTTTTTTAACTGGATTCCAACCACTAACTGGATTATCATTAGCGACCATTAATCCTCTGACACAAAATGATAATGTAACTTTTGCCAAATTAGGATCCTGTGAAATTATTAAAGTGAATCAGAAAATTAATTTCTATTTTTTTCTCAAGGAATAGTAGTCCAATAAAACTTACTCTCCATTCAGAAGTTAACACATCAGCCAAACTTAAAATATCTGCGCTTATTTCAGCTCGGTCAATTTCTCCAATTGTGTTTAAATAATTTGCATGAAGAAAGTGAACGAAATTCGTGGCTTGAGATTGGAAAAATGATGCGACATCGTCTGGATCATGGGCAAACTTCCAAGACTTCCCGTCAGCAATTCCTACAAATTATGGTTTTGTAAGGAATGCTTCATAGACGTATACGTACTTTTCGTCAATTGGGCATGGATACTATTTTTCTATATTGTAGCTGGAAGATTGTGTTTCTTACTTTTTGGATTAATGACTCTCCCAACTCCATGCAGAAGACTCAACGTTTCTTCTCGTCCTTCGCATTCGCTTTTTGCAAGATTATCAGGCACTAACAAAATGAAGTTTAATTTACAGAATGTAGTTTATATTTTTGCAACTAAGATTACAGTATATGAAATTAATTTGTGATACCTTTGAGCGAAGAAAAAACCAGATTCAAAACTGCACTCCTCACATCACCGATGTTATTAGACAACACTTCGTTTATCTTGTCTTGTGTAACATTTAGAAAATGACTAGCTTTTGCATTAAGAATCTTTGCCACCCGTTCTAACATCTTTTTCATTGCTGCCTGCGTAGTTGCGTTTACACTAAAAATAATTTAAACTCAGAACACGATTAGAAGAGAAAAAAACATTTTCGCAGAAAATACGATTCAGGGGTAATTAATTTATCGTTATATAGGAGAGTTCGATGACTTACTTGATGACCTCGATAGCAAAACGCTCTCTAATATTTGTTGCAAAAAGCGTCTGCATTAATCTTGAGTTTCCAGTTTCTGTGTGAACGAATACGAGAGGTTCTCTTCCATATTCAATATATTTTCTGAAAAAATCATAAGTTTATTAATCAATTTTATCAAAAGGTTGACGAGTTAAAAAAATATTTGTTTTATATTTACTCCAAAACAGAATAGAATCCATTTTTTTCGTCTACGAAAACATTCGGCAATTCTTTGACTAGTAGCAGTCGTCTTGAAATGCTAGTCAACACAGAATTATAACGAGTTGCTCTTATCAAAAACTCTTCAAATTTGTCCCCTTGCCTCATTATCCTGCCTATTGAAATGTAATATTTGTAGAATGCAAATGACAAGAATTAAAATAAAAAGCGATTTAATTAAATGGGAACAAAGGGTGTCTAGTGATCAGGCAATTTGAAATTCCTGGGGGTTTTCCGACCACAGTTTTTCCCCCGACAAATTTAAAGATGTGGTTTTTGTAATTTGGTCCAAATCAATCTAAATAAATAGGAATTTCATTATAATGCACATACAAAGTTTACGTTATAAAGAATACAATCATCCGGGTGTCTACCCTATATAGGAAAGCTGGAATTGTCAGGAAATTTTTATATATGTAGAAAAACCTGGAAAGTTCAAGGCATTTTTTAGAGTTAGGGAATGTTTTCGAGAGGGTGATGATTTTTCTTCAATAACAATATAAAATTTAATAGCCTTGTTTATTCATTCCAAGTGTCTTACCATTCCCAATTTTCGAGAGGACTAGCCCGTCCCCTTTTTTAACTCACCAAATTTTTTGGGAGGACTAGACGCAGCATTCTTCATGTGTAAAATTAGCTTTATGTTACAGTGTTTAACTATTTTGTTCAAAATTCGTTTTTTTTTTGTGAAATTAATTTTTAACTAGAATTTGACTATTCTATTTTTGGTTGAAAACTGATCGTTTTCTTGATCTCGTTGTTCTTGAATGAAAATTTTTTCTAACTATTATTTAAATAATAAATTCATTTTGAAAAGTCATATTTTTTGGTTGAATTCAACTGTTTTTGATTCCAATTTAGAAATTTTTTTGGCTGAAATATCAACTACTATCTTTTTCGTTCAGAATCCATCATTTTTAGAATGAAAAACTAAATTACTTGGTTGGAAGTAAAACTCTTTTGTAACATTTTTTTCAAGATTCATAATTTTAATTTAAAATACATCTCTTTGGTTTAAAAATGAGATATTTAGTTGAAAATTCGTTTTTTCTTTGGCCGAAAATTAATTTTTTGCTGAAAATTTAACTATTCCAGATAAATATTCCATCACTTTAGTTAAAAATTAATCTCTTTGATTTAAAATTGATCTTTTTGCATTCTCATCATTTATGATTGAGAAATTATTAGAATTGTCCGAAATTTGACACCACAGTTTTTTATCGGATCTCCACGTTTCAGGACTCCCTGAATCCGAAAATCAAGTTTTTACGATGGCATCTGTCTGTCTGTCCGTCCTTCCGTAAACACGATAACTCTCAAAAAAAGGAACGAATCAAATTGGTCTTTGGCACACTTTTTTTAGGTCCTAAAAGAAAGGACGAGTTCGTTAACCATCCATTTTGGATAAAAATTCAAAAAGTGAGCGAATTTTCTAAATTTTTTAGACATTTTCTTCTGAATTTGAAAATTTTATCAACGGATATTTATAATATTAAAAAAGACGAACAATTTATCCTAATGACTTTTTTTCGATAAAAAGAAAATTCTCAGAGTCATAGCATTTTCAACATTTTTAAAATCAATCGAAAAACCAAATTTTAAGCTAAACAACGCAAAATACATATGAAAAAAGCCAAGAGAATAAAAACATTGCTTTTTTAAAGCCCTACAAGATTATCATAACAACTTTTTGGGTTTTTTTGGAAAATCGAAAATTCAAATTTTGATTGCATAAAAATTAATGAAAAATCAAAAATTCCATTTGTGGTCAAACAATGCAGGATACGAAAAAAGATGAATTAACAAAAATTGTGATCCTAAACAAGATCTAGAATTTTGTTAAGAATCACTTCTTAACGCGTACTTTTTGTTTTATTCGTGAAAAATAACATTGAAAAAATAATTAAATAAAAAATTTGTGGAAAAACGACCAAAGTGACGAAAAAAAGAATATTGTACAAAACCTGTTTATAAACTTAATCTTTAACTATACCTGATTAGGTAGAAAATGCAGACTATAAAGAGGCATATAAATACTGCGATCTAAAAGAGATCTTTTTGATTAAGTTTTATTCAAGCATTCCAAATGCAACGAATAAACATCCGAGGGCGAGATTCATCAGACGCGCGCCCTAGACGCGCTTAAACTTGCGAGCCGTGCACGCGATAACAATGTGCCCACGATGCGGGCAGATTTTTTAGTTAAGATTTCCACTAGTTGGTTAGAAATTTGTCTGTTTTAGAAGAAAATTAAACTATTTCGTTCAAAATGCATGTCTTTTGTTGAAAAATCGTCTCCTTTTTTGAAAAAAGTCAATGTTTCTGGTTGAAAATCAAACTATCTAGTTAACATCTATCTTGTTGAAAGTTCTATACTTTTATTTGAAGAGTTAAGAATAAAAAGCGGTTTAAATTTAATTTAATATAGCTACAACATTAATTTCCCCTAAATAGGTATTGACTTTTAAGCATAAGCAAATATAATCAAAATTTCTTTGAATTTTTATTCAAATTCATGGACTTCAGAGGCCAATTTAAGAATTGATAATGCTGCTTTAGTATTATTTAATTAATTAGATAATCGGTGGTGTTTAAAAAATGCGAAATATTTGAATTGTCACGGAATTTTTTTCCAGGATTTGAGTAGGCACACTGATCATGCATTTACTCGTGCTAAACTTATCTCCCTAATTGTAATTTATTAAAAAGTTCCTAGGGCTAAGGTTAATCACAGACTAAAGCGATGAATGTGAATAAAATCTACATTGCTGATTAAGGGTATGGCAGCACCTGTTTATCGACGATCGCCTATTAAGATCTTTTAATGCTAATTGTATGAGAGTTCAACCTCTCCTATGGGACTCGTGAACTCGACTACAAAGGTAGTGACGACCCGGAAGTCAGGATGAAGTCATTCTGTAAATTTCTTCAAAAGATATTGCTAAAGTAACGCAAATTTCAATATTTTCTTAAAATTTAAATCAAACATTTGATTGATGTTGCTTTGTCGACCAAAGTAATTAATTAATTAATTTATGATATTGTCGATTACTGGTCAAATAATTTTTTGGAAAAACGAAAAAAATGATAATTGATTTGCAAAATTTTGCTTATATGGTGCAGCATGTTTAAAGTCGAAACAAAAAATTTTGAAAAAAGCTAAATATTGTTGTCTATAAGGACTCTCCTAGTTTCCCCACTTGGTAAACAAACTACTATAACTCTTATATATTTAACATTAAAATAACTTAGGCAATCATCGAAAAACGTTGATGGTATCATATATGATATGAGAAGCAATCAGATTTCCTCTTTCTGATTCTTTACCAAACAATAAAATGAAGAAGAAAGGTAGATTTTCCGATAGAAGAAAAAAATCCACGGGGATTTTGATTTCCCCGTCCGCTAGGCACCCTGGTTAAAGTAAACAATTTGAAGCGTTAAATTCTAGATTCTTACTATTTTCGTCCATAAGTTGATCTACAGGTGTTATCCATTCTGTTAAATTAAACCCATGTTCTTCTGCAAGCACTTTAAACGCCACAGTTTTTCCACATCCAGAAGGACCCGAGATAATTAAAATATTTGGCTTCCCTCTTTGAGTCTTGCCTTTTAACCAAGCAGAAATCTCTTGTTGTTTTTGTCTGCTGATTGATAAATCCAAAGAACTTTTTGGATTGCAAGCAAACAATAATTCCGACAAGCTGCTAATATTTTCTTTCTTAATGAGACTCTCACTAGAATATTTTCTTATCAAGCTTTTCTTTGGTGGGCTTTCTGAAGTTTTTATTGTCATTGTAGCAGATCGCTTCAATTTTATTGGAGTTTTAGAAGGTGTAAAGTCAAACGATGGTAGCAACCATTTATCCTTCTGCAAATCGTTGTTTCATATTTTGTAACATTTTAATTGTGAATCGTTTTATACAGGGTATAAAGTTTAAGGGAAAAAAGTTCTCAATTATTGCGCAATGTTCTTTTTAATGTATGATTATATTGAGATTATCACGCAGAAAGAACAAACAGATGTCAACAAATCAACTGCGATAAAAGAGTAATTTTTTTTAAACTAACCTATAATTTGCTTTTTAAGAGATGTGAACATTTCTTAGCTTGAATATGCATACCGATATAAATATTTGCATGCTCTATTATATACTTTTTAAGTATTTAAACTTTAAAAACAGCCTTTTACAGTCATCATTTTGCGTTTATCACTGTATATTATTTTACGCTTGATCCTTACCTTGGGTTGAGTCATTCTTGTACAATTTTGATTTCAGGAATATGGTAAGTAAATGGAAAAGAAAATTGTTTTGCAGTAGTAAAAATCATTTTTCTCCGGCTCTTTCCAATCAGCTGTTTTCAATTTCAATCCCGGCCTGCTGGCCACCTCCCTCCAGGTACCAAAAAACTGTAGGACACGTGATCATTTGCGCGGGAAATTAAAACCATAAAAATGATAAAAAGTATAGACGGAATTATAAATACATGGGAAATACTTAGTACATACTTCATCTTAGAAAATTCACTCGACATTATTTTTTTGTATTATAATTTAATATTTTGAAATATTTTATCCAATAAAAAATGTATGTTAATGTTATGAATATTAAACTCAAATCTCACCTATTTGACCTAATTTAAAGAAGTGAAAGTTAATACCAAGTTGTGTGCATAATTCTCTTATATAAATGTAAGCTAAATTACTTGGATATTTTATTCATTACTCTACGTTCTGGGAAAACTTTTTAATGCATGCAAATAAAAAACTGACATGATAAATAATACATTTGAATTGGTTTGAAACTTTCTAAATCTTGTTTCAAAAAACATATAAAGCATAGTAACTTTCGAATCAAGCGATAGCGCTACATTATATTTAACAATTAATTTATATTGCAATTTTACATATGTTATAAATATGATTTAGAAATAAGTCTAAAAAATGAAATTGGTAATTAAATCTGATACCCCAATTCGCTCAATAATTAAAAAGAGAAAAATTAGTGTTTGTATGTGGATATTTCACAATCACTATACATTTGCTACAAAGTCATATTTTTTGCTACAGGTATGCATATAGTGGTCCACTTTAAGAATTTTAAAATAGAATTCTAATTGTGCATACATAAAAAATACTTTGATCGCAATGTTCCGGATTTTTTCACTCATTCTGTAATGATTCATTTTTAATCCTATGACTCCATTATATAATCAAATATCTACGCTCTTTCTTCAGACCGTCGAATTTCGTCGTAATGACACAAGTAATGGGCAAAATGGCCATACAAATTTATATTAAGTATGGGCGTTAGTTACATAAGAAATGAAAAGTTTTGGACTATAACCTTCAACGATTTTGCATTAAGTACTTTATCTGACTGCCATCGCTTATTCTATTACATTTTGAGAGAGTTTGTGGGCCTATAAAAGAGTGTTTACTCCTCTGAAATATCATTTAAAGAAAACCAGCATCGCAATGGACTCTAAGGTAATCGATTTAGTATTTCTTTTAAATACGTCAATTTTCATTCGCTGTTGTTTATTCAAGAACAAAATATTATTTTCCAAATTGCCTTTCAAAATTACAATTTATTTGTGTCAAAGTATTGAATGAAATTTTTTTCCTTTAATTTTACAGGCGTTCATTGTTTTCTTCACTTTAGCGGTTTTGGGTGTCGCCGAGGAAGCAAAGACCACACACAAAAACACTGTAGAAAAAGCGAAACCTAAACGAGGATTAGCAGGACTTGATTATGGATTCAATCCGTACTCTTATCCAAATTTCGCTCCTTCCAGTTTTGACACCAAAGGATTATCTCCATATTTCCTGCCTGAAAATAAGGTAATTATGAATTAAAACAAAACCCTAAAATTGCGCTTATTTGTAAACTTTTTTTATTGCAGATTCCAGATTCCTTGGATCCAATTTTTAAAATCTCACAATCAGACCCCGAAGCAATTCAGTTTCACTTGAATCAATCACCAATTTTTAGATCTGCACCACTGCCCTTCCAACAAAACTATGCTCCTTTGTTATTCAAGCCCAAAATTCAATCTTTGGGACTTCCTGAGGCTTATGAAGCTTCTGAAAATCGTCATACTTATCAACCTTCTCCAATTCCGCAAAGACATCAACCTTGGGAACTTTCTCAAACTTTTGGACCATCAGCAATTCATCCAAACTATCAACTTTCGACTCCTCAGCATTATCAATCTTTGGGGCTTCCTCAAACGTATCAATCTTTGAGTCAACAATATTTTAATCCTCACGCCAAAGAAGAGGTCAAGCCTATCTATGAAGATAGACAAGAGTAACTCTGTTAAACTTGATTTATATCGTCTGCATCTGTGATGAAAAACTTGTTTTATTTTGTGTAATGTTACCTGTAGTTTTGTTTTCCTTGTTTTTAACGTATTAGAAAAAACGACTTTTTTCTACAAAAATAGAAATAATATTTTCTTCTAAACACAGGAATTACAGCGCAAAAGGAGCGTATTTTGACATATTGATAAGAACAAACAATCTTTTTATAAGAAAAGTTATATTTTTAAATAATTTTCAATGCTTTCTGCCATTAAAGAATGTATTTTTTTAAATTGTATATATGTACTTAGGTCGTTGGAAATCTATTTACTGTGATATAAAAAAGCCCGAGAAAAAATGAAATGAGTTAAATACAACATTTTTATATGTTTAACATCGTTCTCATAAATATTTATTTACAAGATTTATCATTTCTTCCTTACTATAATTAATAATTTTGATGTAAATTTAAAACCACAATCTTCAGTAGAGCGAAGTAAAAATGCTAAAATGAATCGAATCGTCTGAGCTGAGGGATAACAATTTTTAGGTCGATATATAAAACACGTAAAGGAATTTTTTTTTAAATCAGTTAATATCTTCTCTTCTCTTTTTTAAATTTACAATTGAAAAGATTTTAAATTTAAAAAAATATTTGCTTCATTTAGAATTTTTTTAATATGTACAAAAACATTTTTTTTATCGATTCGAACCTGAAATTTCTTCAGCTTGAACCAAAGAAACATGTTATTATTTTTTATTCTTGGGAAATCTTCAATTACGACAAAAGTTTGTATACGAAAAAGCAAAATGATAACATATTTTTTGGTTCAAGCTGAATATATTTCAGGTTTGACACATCCAACTTTGTTTTAATGTGTGCATAAAACTCAATAAAAAACATGTTTTTGCACATTTTCAACGAAATTGTTATTGAGAAAATTTTTTTAAATTCGAAATTTTGTATTATTGTTCACAAGTAAAAGCTGTCAATATAAAAAAATTCGTCATCATTTTCGAACTAATAGGAAATATTTTGAATTTGAAATTGTTAATTTTTACTGATTTTAATTTTTTTCCACTTTTTTCGAGTAAGAACCCACAAGTTTTTTCCCCTCAGCTTAAACGATATGATTTATTTTATTATTTTTACATCGCCTACTCTTCAGTGCTCTTAAGCTTAATTAAAAAATTCCTCAAGTTAGAACATTTAGTAGTTTTGGAATATTTCATGCTTTGATTAGGCATTTAACCTTGTACATTTCAACAAAAAGTGTTCACCTTCTATTACTTATTTGAAAAGTACTATCTATTTTAGAACTGTTCTAATTTTATATTGGATAACAACTTCTTTGTCTACTTTTTACATTTTCAAAATGCTTCTAAAAAATTTTTCAGATTCAAATTTTTTTTAAGAGTATTTTTAATGGTGCAGAACTTGAAACATGTAGCTTAATTATTCCTAAATAATTGATTTAATTGTTTAATATCTTTAATAATTATTGAATAATGAATGCACTTAGTAATTTCAGAGAATTTTCCGTAACTCAAATATTGTATTTTCAAATATCGTATATTTAAAAAAAAGGGGTAGTTTTTTGAGAATAGAAGAAAAAGGTCAATTTCAAGAAAAAAGGGAAAGACTGTGCACCCTGCAATCACAACAAAAAATCGACTTGCTTCAGTTTAATAAATAATCGGATGTTGTCATAAATAGCAAAAGCGATTTACGGTTTAAATCTAGAACAAAAATAAAGTCGCTCTTTTTTACAGTTAAAGATTTGTAATCTTGTACGAATAGATGGAAGCTTCTAATGTGTACGCTAAGGGTTTACATTTTTCTTGCACCTTCTTCCTTATTCTTTAACACACCTCCCACATACTTACTTGGTGGTGGGAGGGGGATCTACAGTTTAAGGTGGGTTCCGAACCACCAAGAGCAACAGCTTAAGTACCTGAGTACATCTTTTTCTCTAGAGGTACCGGTCCCACGACTCTCCGGAGATGAACAACTCCCTTGCTAGGCAAGTGTTCACCGCATGGGCCACCGAGGCTCTTCCAGAGTACGAGGCGTTAATCGAACCCGCAAGCCGACAGAGTGGGTCCAAAGCCTGCGCTTTAGCCCCCACGACCATCGTCCCACTCTTGCAATCTTGTGCTATTTATATAATATCCAAATCAATATTTTAAACAAGTAGTTAACAATAATTATATTTTATTGTGAGATTAGTAATAAAATATGATATACTTTCTGCATACGAGATCACAAGACTTGGATAAATAACCAGAAGTTATAAAAAAACATCTTCAAATATAATGAGGGTTAACTGATTATTTAGCCACACCTGATGCTCTGCGATTAGGAATAATGCACCCATTACATGTAAATTGGCACGGTTGAGACACCTTATATATTTACAATATATGCATAATGAATAATCATATATTATATATTACGTACACAAAACGATCAAATTTTCTATCTGTGTATAATAATTGATTAGAGCTTGTATGAACATTGCGTACTAATTGTGTTTATGGCAGTGCTCACTAACAATATAAATAACTATCTGTATTGAACTCTAAAAAAATAATTTATCTAGGCTTGAGTTTGCATGAGCAAATTCCAATTTCTGAATACTGCCCCGGAAATTTCTTGGTTTATTATCAAGAAAAGGGATTTTGTGCATTCCCAGAAATTAAGAGTTTTCAATTTCTTTCTAATATCGACTGCATCCGTTTAAATTTTTCCTCGTTTAAGACCAAGAACCCTCCTTATTTATAATTGAAACACAGCTAAAAAAAGTTCTAAAACAAAGAAGGAAAGTAATACAGTAAAACTCCACCTATTTTAACGATCGCATATTGGAAAGTTCCCCTATTAGATATTCCCTATACACGCTTATTCGAAATGGCGCAGTTCTGTCACCTCCCACCACGGACCCTGTACGGGATGTACTGTCACGCACGCGTAAGTGGCTAACCAATTAAAGAAAGAAGCCCGAAGAGCGAGAAGACCGCATTGGTTTAAATTGAGTATTTTAGCGTGACGTCATGGGAATGCAGATAACTAAACTAAAGTAAGTCGTAAATATACGAATAGTAATATTCGTGAAATGTATAATTTAATTTCTCGGTCAAATTTCAATCTTTTGTTGACTGAGGACCTTTCAGTTTCACAAAATACAATCACATATCCGAAATTTGAGGTTAGATGAGTACCCGATCTGATCAAATCGATCTGATACACTAATCTAACAATAAATAGCGGAACGGTACCATCCAGACCTTTACAGCTTAGTTTTACGTTAAGAATATCTTGTCCAAAAAGTTATATGGACTTCTATGCCAAGCACTGTGCTAAACTTCCCGACATTGCCACCTATCTCAGCATGACGGAGTCTGCAAAGTCATACTGCAAAACTCATTATTCCTCGAAATATTTGAATCATTTTTTGATTCTATTATATTGACTTTTAGTTGGCAAATTGTCGTCGATCAATAAAATCGAAGCCGTCTGAACCGTTTCAATTAGGAATGCATAACATTGCTGAGAATTACTGAGAATCCGGTGTATTTATATGTATCAATATTGATAGTATTTACTGTCTTTAAATAGACCCGTAATTTTCGGCACATGCGCACTTGAAAAAGTAACTTACAGCGCCCTCATTTATACAATAATGGGACAGTCACTGAACGTCACATGACAAAAATATCTTGATGACTCGCAGTAGCGGTGAGGACCCCTCCAGCCTTAAAATAATTGGTCGGGCACGTTTCATGGCCGTTAGAAGAGGTGGAAGTTTACTGTAGTATGCGATCATCACACATATCGCAAAACTTTCTTTTTGCTTCACGAGCAAAATACGATTGCCTCTTTTTTTATCAGCAAACAACTATAACAACAAATGCCTCTATCACATTACTTAACTATATGTACAGTATTTATCACTAATAAATTGTTTGATCAAAAAGAATTCGCCAGAAGTTCTTAGTTTTAGGTACTCGTTTCGAGAGTGATGGAACATGGTTTTTCGTTGTATCGAATTTATAATTATCTAGTAACAACACATACTCAATATTATCACAACCCAGTTACACAAGTTCAGTAAAAAGCGGGATGTGTGCTTTGAAAGATTACAATTATATAAAAGAATGGAAACTCATTTCGGTTTGCTTATGCGTCCACAATAATTACCGATAAAAATCTTCCTACAACGATGTATCTTCTTGTAATTTGCAGCTTGTTGTAAAAGAATGAAATTCAACTCCAAACATCGCTCGAGTAGCGTTTCTGCGTATCCATTTTCTTAATGTAATCCTGCGCTTCCATTTCCGTCATTTTTCCATTCTGCATCACAACTTTCAGAAGAATGTTGTGCACGTCACGAGCCATATTTCGGGCATCACTGAAATTGAAAACCATGATTCTTAAAAAAAATAATAGACAAAGTAAAATTAAGAAGGTAAAAGGAAGAAATAAAAAACACGGAGGCCACTTATAAATTTTCATAAAATTACGGACTAAGAGATTGTAATTTGCAAATGCATTTTTTTAAATCTAAAGTAACGACCAGCCTCGATTAGTCACAACCCAAAAAAGCTTATACATCCAGTTTCTCTTTTTTACATGTTTCAGAGATGCCGCTGGTTACTTTAAGTCGAGAAATAAATAAAAATGTAGTACGTGTCTTTGAGAAAAATTATTTATTTTTTTTATTTTCAATGATTAAATACCTCATTTTCTCACAGACGATGCAAAATATGAATGACAGTTCACGGTTCAAAATTGTTCCCCTATCCTAAAAATTCTAAAATTATACTCCTACTAGTTTTTATTTTAAATAATTTATATATAAAAAAAGAATAGTTCAATCACAATCGACTAAAATAGCCTGTATTTTAATGAACTTTTAATATTTCTGTTATTTGTTTGATTTTGGTTCAATAACAATGTAAAGAACATGTTTTATGAGAATAATAATATACACAAGCTTCAAAGTAAAGAAAAATTTGTTTGACTTCTAAAATTTTTATCAACTTTTTCTATTTTTCTCTTATTGTTGAAAACTTTTCTAAGTACATAAAATAAACATCCGGTAAGGGTATATTTTATAGTTTTCAGTAAGTGGAACAATTTTAAACTATGAATTCCGTTTTACTTTTGGCTTCGTTTTCGAGAAAAATAAGACTTTTAATCGTTAAAAATGATTTCTGTTCGATTTTAGAGAAAAAAATATACTTTTTTACTCTGAAAATGAGGAACCTTAATTATTCCAGAAACACGTACAAAAGAGAAACTGGATGTGCAAGAACTTTTTTGTTAACTTAATTGAAGCTAGCTATGAATTTCCTCAATATTTTTAACGTTTTCAATTGAATTCAAAAATTTTAAATAATGAATAATGAATGTTGAAAATTAAACAACAAAAAATGTAAAGATTTGAAAATTAAAAACGTAGACTTGAAAATGAAAATTTTCTAAAACGAATTTACAATAAGACTTGAAAAATACAATAAATTTAAAATTTGACTTCCTGAAAAGTATCAAAATTACCATTGAAATTTCCAACTTTCGGGAATTTTAAAACAAATTCGGTGCTTCTCCATTTCAATAAACTTGTCTACTACAATAAGAATACACCCTAGTCTTAACAATAATACACTGTCATTTCCTGAAAATAAAAAAAAAAATGATTGAACCCACTTACCCGCATACGTAAATATGCCCATTCTTCTCACCAATTACGTTCCATAGCTCGTCCTTATTCTTTTCAAGCAAATGTGTGACATAAACTTTGTTTGCTTGCTCCCTACTAAAAGCACAGTGTAAAGTGAGAGTGCCACTTTCTACATATTTCTCGAGCTCTTCTTTGTAAAGAAAGTCTTCTTCACTTTTCCTGCACCCAAAGTACAAAATCGTGTCTCCCACTTCCTTACCTATTTTAGACGGAAAAATAAAGAAAGGTATAATCTTTTTAGTATAAAACGATTATTGAATCCAAAATTTTAATTCAGATTCTAATAATTTTATGGAGGCAATGCATTTTTAATTCAACGAACCTTCCTTTCTAGCAAGATCACGTTCTTGAATAAATCCTCTAAAAGGTGCAAGACCAGTTCCTGGGCCAACCATGATAATGGGCGTGGAGGTACGAAGAGGAAGACGGAATTGTGATTTTCTCACGAAAATTGGAACCAAGCATGGAGGATCTGAGGGATGTTTTTCCTTCAACCAGGAAGTTGTCACTCCCCTATTAATTCTTCCAGTAGGTGTTTTATATTCTACGACAACTGCAGTTATATGAACAGTAGTGGGGTGAAGCTGAAAATAAAAAGGGCCGAATTCATATTTGAAAGGCGAAAAACGACATTCTCAGATGCGGAGAAACATTTTCATTTAATGTGAAATTTCTAAATGAACAAATTAATGAAATTCTATTATTTGGACAAACTCTTTGCGCCTTATTCCTCTAATGAGATTAGCGAACGAGAATATCGAGGAATCTGGCACTATATGCCCGCTTTCAGACTGGCACTATATTCCCGCTTTACCGACACGGAATATCACCATTTACCTGCACTTGTAGCAACAAATACTAAATGTTATCCTTACTTTGGGAGATGAAGATATCGAATAATATCTGCACTGGAGTCTAGGAAGCAGTTCGCATAGATGATCGATGGCAGGTTTTAGGCTTGGAATATCTTCCAAAATTTGTACAATGTTTCTATTTTCTTGAATCATCCACTGATTGTAGAGCGCCTTGCCTTCAGTAGTCGTTGATGCCATAAGCTTTAGTTTTTCTTTATCAGCAGGATCACTACAATACTCTGCCAATTCTTTAAGAATGTGAGTTCTTGGGTGACCAGTGATGTCTAGATAGTGTGTAAGTGCCGTTCTGTAAGAACAGGGACAGGGGAAGGGATGCTTCTTTGTGGATTCCTCATCAGTATTTGTTAGCGTAAAGACTGTGTCCAAATCCACTCCACATTTTACGCCTATTTTGTCCACGAGCTCCGAGCTATTCACTGGATACACAGCCAAGTGATCCCCAGTATCGTAACGCATCTTTGATCCCTCGATATCGAACTCGATGTGCATGCAAGACCTTTCTGACTTTGGTCCGTGAAGTTCCCTATTCACTTTCACTGGTGCTAGGTAAGGATTTTTTGCATCGTATGGACTGAAATGAAAAAAACATGCAAATTTATCACGTAACTTATAATCTTTCAAAAATTATGCTTCATCTTTTTTATTTTACATGTGCAAATACATACGGTCTCTGGTTTTTGAAGGAATGAAGTCTTGCGATTTCTCCATGGTAAATGCGATCAGCAGGTAAATCAAGGTGTTCAGTAAGTTTATACTGACGAATGCTGACATCCTCGCTGATTCCCTCGATTCCGAAAAAGTCGCATACAGCGGGCCAGAATTTGTCTTTCCATGTAATGAAGTCATCTTCAATACTGAAAAAAATATTTAAAAATTAGAGATATAGAAATCAATTCTGTGTAGAAAAAATTTTTTCATCGGCTTTACAACTTTTATCTAGGAATTGATTATTTAGGAAAAAATTCGCTCATGCATCAATATATTTATAATATAATATCATCCAAAATATTTACGATGCAAAAATTTAACCAAGTATACAACTTTATGTGTACATACAATTGAATAGAGTGGAAATTTTGACATGTACTCCAAATATCAATTCACCACAGCTAGTTTCATATAATATAATATTATAAACAACACTTTATTATTTCTGTATGATTAGCATTATTGTACGGATTCATTGAGAGGACTTCTCCACTTTATGCGCGTGAAGTGCGTTTTCTTTGCTAAACGGACGCAAATTATCCTTGATTACATGTAGGTACAGAATAAACCCCTCAGATGAAACTAATTCTCCGAAATGAAGCAAGAGCTTTTCAAATAACTGTAAAAAGCTGAAGCCTCTAAAAGTCAACCAAATAAAATCCTTTAATCGAAATGGAGTTTGCATCAGATTCTAAAATGAAACTTTCAGTAATTATTTAAAAAGTGTGCGAATCCCCAAGCTTCAAAACTGACTGAGAAAGATGAGTTTAAATTTGAAACTTGCAATATGTATCTATTTTTTCTTTTAAATCGAATTTAAATTCAGGTTCTAAAAAACTTTGCAAAGTAAACCAAATCATTCGCATGTACTAAAATCATTTACAGTACATCTCAGTATCTGTAGGATTTTCAAACAGAAAAAGCAAATCTCTCGGAAACTAGAATCCAATGGGCCCTTTCTCATGATGCCGACATAAATATCCATCATCACCTTTCGTCTAGATTACTTAAATATGCATTCCATGGTAGAATTCAGATATACTGCTTATATGTTATTCTCTACTTTGGATTGTATTCGTCTTCGATGAATTGCAGACAAAATCAAGTAACTTGGGTATTAATTACCGCATGTTGTGTTCTTTATGACGTAAATTTAATGTTACTCGGACCATTATATTTTGCTCTAGCCATGGGCAGAGTTGACAATTCTTGGCTTTTTTTTGTCTCTCACAGTGAAAATGTACAATTTATTAATTGCGCCGTCAATGCAATGAATGGCGGGAAAATAGATGTAATAGATTTAATATCGCAAATCTTGACTTACTTGGCATCATCGTCACCGAGACCGAGTTCATAGACACGTGTCGCTCCTAGTTGTTCCAATCTGTGATCGATGTATATAGCTACTTCATTGTAATGCTCGTATGTCTTGTTCCCAAGTCCAAATACCTGCAGAGTGAATGATGAAACATAATCAGGTTCGTGACTAGTCATTATTTTAAAATCTATATTCTCCAAACATCAAAAGGCATGGAATGATGTCTAGTCCGAAAGCGTAAAGCGTGTAGTATAAAATTAATCTATATTCTAATAATAAGCTAAATTTAAATTTTTCTGTACTCATATTTTATAAAATATTAAAACTGGAATTACGTGCATATATTCAGGTATTGTATTTACTTAATCTATAGAAATTTTCAAAATATATATTGGTGCAGTCGCAAAAAAAGGTATTTTGGCTTCTACTTGTAGGGTGGCTGCGAGGGGGTAGATGTCAGCATACAAAAGGTTTGTAGGGGACCGTACTTAAATTACGTAACAGGTCATGGGAGGGGGGAGGGGGCGAGACTGTTTGTTACATTTGTACAACACTATCCTTTTGTTTAAAATTCATATTTTATTGCTGATAAGTTCACTGAAATTTTTTTTGGAAGCAATTTTATTTTTATTTAAAATTTTATTTTATCTAAAAATTTGTGTTTTTTATTAAAAAGTTCATAGTTTTCAGTAGAAATACAGCATTTTTTATAATAAAAATGCAATTGTTTGTTGAAAATTCAACTATACCTTACAAAATTTACTTTTTGTCTGAAACTCTTATTTTTGTATTGAAAAGTCAATTGAAATATGTTCGAATGAAAATTTAAATCTTTTTTTAAAAATTTGTGTTTTTGATTTAAAATTTCACCTGTTTTGTTTGAATTTTCATTTTTCTAGGATAAAAATGAAGCCATTTGCTTGAAAACTCAACACTTGTTTGAAAAGTCATATTTTTTAGTTGAAAGTTCTGCTGTTTTTTTGACAATTTAACTATTTCGTAGAAAATTTACTTGTTTAAAATCTCTACTTTGGCGTTGAAAAATCAACTGAAATCTTTTCAGGCTGAAAGTTCAACTTAAAAAAAAGTGTCGGTTTTTATTAAAAATTCACCTGTTTTCGCACAAATTTCATCTTTCTTGGATAAAACAAAAAATGCAACTATTTGGCAGTGAATTCAACAATTTCGTTAAAAAGTTTTTTTCTTGTTAATAAATTGTCTTTTGGAATTGAAAATTGTATTTTTTTTTGTAGAAATTTATTTCTTGTTTACAAATTCATGTTATAATTTTGAAAAGTCAACTGAATTCTTTTTTAACAGAAAATTCAACTGCTTATTTGAAAATGTATCATTCTGATTTAAAAATTCATCTATTTTAGTAGAAATATTTTTTTCAATGAAAATACAACTTTTTGGCCAAAAATTATTCGTCTTTGCTTGAAAAAATAAACTGCTTTGTTTGAAAGGTTTGGTTCAATCACTTTTTTAAGAAATAATTTTTTTTTGTTAAAGATTTATATTTTTGTTAAAAATTCACCCCTTTGTTTGAAAGCCTAACTATTTTGTTGAAAATTAATCTATTTTATTTAAAAATTAATCTACTTGGATAAAATTTAAACTACATTGTTAAAAATGTACTTTGTTTATTGAAGGCTTATATATGTTTGGTTGCCAAGTTAACTGTTTATTTGAAAAGCCTAATTCTACCAGAAAAATATTTCTATAATCCGTTAAGTAATTTAAGTACGGCCCCTAGTTCGAAGTGTAAAACATTTTAGGCTCTGGGCCATACCTGGAAACAAATTTAAAGTCCTATTCCTCTTAGGACGAAACCTACAGTTTTCCGAAACTTGAAACAATTTGGTTATTTAATTTGAAACATAATTTTTTGTTACTTTTTGATTTATTATAGGGCCAATTGGACTATAAAATATGATAGGCATCAGTGAAGACTTTAATTTTTTATTCATTTATTTTTTGCGTGTGAAACCTTAAGCTACAATGAATATCTTGTAAAATCTATTATTAATATTTTTCGTTTATTATTGAATTTTTTACAATATTATATTTGCAGTTAATTAAAAATACTTATAAAAACCAAGACAAGTTTGACCCAAACTGAAAACAATCGCAAAGGCATCACATAACAAATTTGAACAAGTTTTAAAGGCTTCGGAAAGTTTAAAAAAGACAAAACTGTAATTATTATTAATTAAATATTAAATAAATTATTTATATTAGGTAAACTTGATGATAAATTATTATTGGTATCAGTTAAGACTTAAATTTTGTATTTAACTGTTTTCGGCAAGTAAAATTTCAAGTTACAACGGAAATATTTTTATATTATTGATACTTTGAGTTTAATAATGAATTTAGCACAATATTATTATGAAGTCAATTGTAAATATTTATAAAAATCTGCAAAAATTTGACCTTCAATTGAAAAAAATCGCAATGGAATTTCGTAACAACTGTGAACAAGTTTCAAAGGCCTTTGAATGTTTAGAAAAAAGTTGGAACTGTAATTATTGATTAAATATGAATTAAATTATTATATTTTGTCAATTTGATAATAAATTATTATTAGTATCAGTCAAGGCTTTAATTTTTGATTCAGTTGTTTTCTGCAAGTAAAATTTCAAGTAAGTACGGCAATATTTTTAAATTATTGATATTTTGAGTTTATTCATGAATTTCACATAATATTATTATCAAGTGCATTTTAAATATTTATAAAAATTGCCAAAAATTTGACCTTTAAATCAAAATAATCGCCATGGAATTTCGTAACAAATGTGAACAAGTTTCAATGGCTTCTGAATTTTTAAAAACTTGTTGAAACTGTAATTATTTATTAAATATTAATATAATTATTTATCTATTTTATCCATTTTTTGTATAAATTCGTTAAAAATTTCATTAATCATTTATAAAATAAATATGTATTGTAATACAAAACAAACAATATAGAAACGACTACCTCAAATTCTGGCGCCGAAATTAGTTCGGTGCCCTGCCACGTGAAGGCGGGCATACGGGGTCGTCTAGTAATCACCCGTAAAAGAATGCTAAATGATTTTATTTGCATTTTATCAATAGACAATTAATGCAATCTTGAAAACTAGAATTAATTTTCTACTACCGGCCTTCAAACACTATCCGAATGACCTTTAGTCTCAACAGTTTTTTTAACGGAAATGTCACTGAAAATGAAAAGCTTGCAGCAGTCACTGTCTGCATGTTATATAACTTCGTCATTAAACAGTCATACACTGGCAGAGTTTAGTCTAAAGTCATCTGAGCAAATACTACAAAAACTAATCGAGTCTGGTTTATCGTGATTAGAATCATCGACCGCGATACGTCACGAATACGGACATTGGTAACACGTGCCCACGGCTTAGTGGTATGACCAAATTGAGGTTAGGACATGAGTCGTGATCGGGTTTAAACCGCATGCTTAAATGACGTTAAAACCAAAGGTCATAAACGTCATAAAAGTACAAGGTTCACACAGTTCTCACAGATGGCGATAGGAACCTTACTTTCGAATTTCAAAATTGAAGAAGAGTTAAACGGATTTTAAATAATGTATATAAGTTAAATATAGTCTTGTGAAATGAAAATTCATGTTAAATAATATACTTAATTACTGTAAATGCATGATAGGCCAAAGCGATTTCAAAAGATGTCACTTTTTAATATTCAAAATATAAAAATAAAATTAATATATTTTTGTATTTATTTGAGACATTGAGCGATTTCTCAAATTATTCAAAAAGATCCACATAATAAAAAAATAGCTTTCAAATATTTTTTTAACGATTAAATTAATTTTTTACCATTTAATTTTTGCTTACGGCCGTAGGTCATTAGGGGGACCTTATTTTTTACTTTTAGAATTTGTTTGAACTACCCCCCCCCCCACCCCTTCAATATTATTCTAAAGCCCAAAAACGTCTCCAAAGTTGCGCGAAATCTGTCAATATTTCGGGGTCACGCTGTGCAAGCCACTCATACGGGTCCCCAAAAAGAAAACCCTATGAGTGACATATTTAAATTTTACTTTACGTACCGGTTTATTAACGCTTTTTGAAAATTATTTTGATAAATAATCATTAATCGGTCATTTAACAATACCCAGTCATCTCTTAACTTATTTTTAATTGTTTAAATAATTATAATTTGGTTTTTTCAGGCAAGTTACGGTAATAATTTTTCAATTATATTTATATTGTACTAAATTTTAACAAATTAAAATTCTGCAAATAATTTAAATTAGTATTTGAAATTATTAATATTTGTTGAAAAATTGTGAGATCAAATGCTTCTCCTGCTTTTTACAGGTAAACTATATATGGGGCATTATTTCTGAACTGTCCCGACTTTAAAAGTCATATCTTCCGATTGCCTTCAAATTTTCAAAGTTTGTTTGCCTATATGATAGTAGTATACCCACCAACTTACAGACTTTTACTACCATCCCTCCTCGAACTACAGGGGGTGAAATTTGCATCCCCCGGGCAAAGCATGAAATTTCAACTTTCTTTCTATAAATGAGAATTGAACTTTCTATGAGTGATTTCTTAATGGTTTTTCATACTTTTTCATTCTGTGAAATCTATTTTTAAACATTTTTGAATTTTTATAAAAAAATTGCCATTTAAAATGTTTATTTAACATTTTCTACTTTTCGCGCAGTTTTTATTTTTTTAAAGTATTTTTAAACTAAAGCTTGATATTTTTCCGATAAAAATGTTGTTTGGCATTTTGGGACTGAAAATAGTTATGTAGTTATGCGAAGATATCCGACGTTGTTTCGTTCAAATTCGATTCACTCAAACATACTTTTCATTGGTACAGAAACTGACCAAAAATTAATTTCAGCAGTTCTTAATGCATTGAAAATATTTGCATTAAGTTATAAACAAATTAGGGAACACAAGTATTTTTTAAGAGAACGTTCACCCCTCGCCCCTCCATAATGTTCTTTTTTGAGGTATTGCTGTATATTTTCATCATTACCGTCACATATAACAGACTTGTGAAAGGCTTTAATCAATTAACAATAGTTTAAACTATTCATATAAACAAATTATATAGGTTTCGCCCTTTCTTACACGGAAAAGAATATGGAACTGTAATGTACCATTAGGAGTGCAGGAATCATTTGATCCTGTGTTTAGAAACAAAT
>JAAAKG020193479.1:0-24373 GCA_010014905.2 Druon quercuslanigerum
ATCTCTTTGATTAAAAATGTATGTTTTGAGTTGAATATTCATTTTTTTGATTCGGCATTCTTGAATTTTATTAAAAACTCGTGTTTTTGGTGTAAATTAATCTTTTTGTTTAAAAATTCATCTTTTTTAGCTGAAACTCCAACTTTTTGGTTGAAAACTCTGGAATTTGTTTAAAAATTTGTCTTCTGGCAAAAAATTAATCTTTTTGTTTAAAAATTATTTTTTTTTAGTTAAAAAATTAAACTTTTTTGGTAGTAAATTATTTTTTCTTTTTATTTGAAAATTCAGCATTTGGTTCAGAATTCTTGAATTTGATTAAAAATTCGTCTTTTTGGTAGTAAACTAATTTTCATGTTTAAAACTTCACTTTTTAAGTTAAAAATTTAATTTTTTGGTTCAAAATTCTTGAATTTTGTCAACAAATTAGTTTTTTCTAAAAAATTAATCTCTTTGATTAAAAATGTATGTTTTGAGTTGAATATTCATTTTTTTGATTCGGCATTCTTGAATTTTATTAAAAATTCGTCTTTTGGGTGTAAATTAATCTTGTTGTTTAAAAATTCATCTTTTTTAGCTGAAATTTCAAATTTTTGATTGAAAACTCTTGAATTTGTTTAAAAATTTGTCTTCTGGCAGAAAATAATTCTTTTTGTTTAAAAATTCTTCTTTAGTTGAAAATTCAACTTTTTGGTTCAGAATTTTTGGACTTGTGTTGAAAATTCGTTTTGTTTTTCGGTAGAAAATAATTGCTTTTATTTGAAAATTATTGCTTTGGTTAAACATTTAACAAGTAGGTTCTAAAGTTAAACCACTATCTTAAAAATTATGAAAAACAATTTCTTTCTTTCTTAAAAAGTTGAAAATTCATCTTTTTGGTTGAGAATTTTGTTAAAAATATTTTTTTCTGTACAAAATTAATACTTTTCTTTAAAAATTTATGTTTTGGTTTAAAGGTTTAACAACAACAATTTTTGGGTTGACAGTTCAATATTTTAGTTAAAAATTCATCTCTGGTTGCGAATTGAACAGTTTTCTTGAAAATTCCTTTTTTTTGCTTAAAAACTTATATTGGTAATTTACCTATTCCATTTTAGGTATAAAATGGTTCTTTTTAAGTAAAAATTCAACTCTTTGTTAAAATTGAATTATTTTGTTGAAAATTAATCTAGTTTATTTGAAAATTCAACATTAATTTTTTGTTTAAAATTGCTATTTTGTTGCTGACGAGTCAACTGAAATCTTTTTTTGAGGAAAATTCAACTTTTTTTGAAAATTTCTTCTTTTTGATTTAAAAATTTACCTGTTTTAATATAATTTTCACTTTTCTTGGACAAAACGCAACTGTTTATGTAAAAATAAGTATCTCGTTAAAAATTCATAATTTTTAGTTAAAAATTCTATAATTTAGCAGAAAATTAACTTATTTTGGTGTTGGAAAGTGAACTGGAATCTTTTTTGGATGAAAATTTAACTATTTTTTAAAGGGCTTTTTTTAGCTTAAATTAATCTTTTTTAGAAGAAATTATATTTTTCTTGGAACAAAAATGCATTTGCTTGAAAATTCAACAATTGTGTTGAAAAGTCATACATTTTGGTTAAAAAATAAAATATTTCGCAGAAAAATTACTTTTTGTTCAAATTTAATATTTTTTTGTTGAAAAGAGAACCGAAAACTTTTCTGGATGAAAGATCAACTATTTTTTGATATTTTTTTTTACCAAAAATTCATCTGTTTAAAAAAAAAATGTATTTTTCTTGGATCAAAATTCGGCGGTTTCGTTATAAATTAACTATTTTATTATAATGTCATATTTTTGGATTAAAACTCTAATGTTTGTTTTAAAAAATCAATTATTTCGTAGAAAATTTATTCTTGTTTTAAATTTATATTTTGGTGCCGAAAAATGAAATTAAGTCTTTTCTGGATGAAAGTTCAACTAAAAAAAAAATGTTTCATTTTTTATTAAAAATTAATCAGCTTTAGCACAAATTTCATATTTCTTGGATAAAAATCCGTCTTTTTGGACTGAAACTTCAATTTCTTTCATAGAAACTTATTTCTAGTTTAAAAATTCATATTTTATATTGAAAAGTCAGCTAAAATATTTTCTAACAGAAAATTCAACTATCTTTTTGAAAAATTATCTTTTCGATTTAAAAATTCATCTGTTTTAGCAGAAATTTTATTTTTTCAATGAAATCCAACGTTTTGTTAAAAATGCTTCTTCTTTGCTTGAGTATTCTACTATTTTGTTTGGAAAATTTGGTTTAGTGACTTCGTTGAGAAATAATTTTGTTGTTGAAGATTTATATTTTTAGTAGAAAATTCACTTCTTATATTTAAATGTTAACTATTTTGTTGAAAGTTTAACTGTTTAGTGGAAAATCCTTTTTCGGTTTACAATTAATTTTTATCTAAAAACTTAACTTTTATATTTTTTAACGATTGATCTTTTTTTTAGTCGAAACTTCTCATTTATGGTAAATAAAAAATTTCTTTGGTTCTTGCAGAAACCGGAAAATACTGATTTTCACCATAAAATGTAATAGTTGATATTTATACCAAAAAGAAGATTAACAAATTTTAAGTTTAAATAAAACATAGTTGAATATAACAACAAAAAATTTTCATGAAAATACCTGAATCCTCAACTAAAACAGATTAATTTTCAACCATACAGTTACATTGTGACAAACAAGAAAAAAAGATTTTCTGGCAAAAAAGACAAGCTGTTAACAAAATACATGTATATTTTCTATCAAAAATGTCGAATTAAAAAAACATTAATTTTTAAGCAAATAGTTGAATTTTCAACTAAAACCGATCGAATAAAAAGAAAACGAATTTTCTACAGACTAATAAATTTTCAAGCTAAAGAGAGGAACTATCTACAAAACATTGGCAATTTTAACAAAAAGCTGATTTTCTATCAAATAAGATGAATTTTCAACAAAATTCATATATTTCCAACCAATTAATTGAATTTTCTACCAGAAAACACGAACTTACAACAAATTACATAATTTTTTAACTAAATATTTAGAACAATGTATTTGATGGTAGTTAAATCTTTATTGCATTAATTTTTAATTAAATAGTTGAATTTTTAAAATAAAAAGGATCAGTTTATAACAAAAAATGGTCTTGTTAAATTTTTATTGAGAATTCATTTTCAATAAAAAATGAATTTTCGAGCTGAAAATAAGAATCTTCTACAATACAGTTGAGTTTTCAACAAAAGATTTAATTTTTAATTTAAAAAAATAATTGTTAACTTTAAAAAAACGAATTTTCAACTAAAATTGTAAATCTTTAAAAGAAAGATCTTTTAAGAAACTAGTTAAACTTACAACAAAGTAATTGAATTTTCAACCTAAAAAGATAAATTTTCAGTGAAAAATGTATCATTTAGTATTTCAACAAAAGCATTTTTAATTTAAAGTAAAAAAACAAGACAAAAACAGATACATTTTCAAAACAAAAAGATGAACAAAATGTCATGGTGAATTTTTTAATTTAAAAAAAATTGTTAGCTGAGAAAGAAATAAAATTTTTCAATTATCTAGCCAAAATTACGAATTTCCAACAAAGCAGTTAAATTTGAACCAAAAAGTATGATTTTTTAACAAAACTGTTCAATTTTCAACAAAATAATTCAATTTGGAACCAAATAAAAAAGATGATTTCTTAATGAAAAATTTAATGGTAAATTTTTCAATCGAGAAGGATGAACTTAAAACCCAAAAATAGTTGGAATTTCTTATTAGAAAGATACATAGGAATTTTGATAATTTATAGAATAAAGAATAACATTTTACATAAACATTGATGTTGATTTTTAATAGTTGACATTTTTATGGCACTATTTTTCAAAAAATTGTGATACTCTTTACACTATTGTTGATGCCTAATGTGATTTTTTAACAAAAATTTTAATTTTTAATTATATAAAAAAAATTTCAACAAAAAAATGAACTGTGAACGAAAATAGTTGTATTTTCTTATTTTAAAATGGTAAAAAGAGTAAATTCTCGCGCTAAATAAATAAGAATGTTCATTTTTTTTACTAATTTAAAAATATTAGTTTAGAAGCCTGGCAAATTTTTAACATTTCAAGCCCTGTAAAGGCGACATGTTGATATACAATTTGTATCACATAATATTCATGTTAATGTATATTAATACAGAAATAAATGCTTAGTTATCATATTTAAATTATTTTAAATTTTCCCGCTTTAATATTTGAAACGTTTTATTGGATGTAATGTCAGGGATGGCTTACGAATAGATTAGCCCCGTACTTATTTATTGTTTACTAAACGAATAAAAAAAAACACAAAATATCTTCCTTGTATCTTTGCTTGCATTATGTAATTCTGAAATATTTGGCTATTAAAACAAAAAAAAAATTCCTGAAGAAATACCAAAGGAAATAAGGAGACACAAATAAGTAGCATGGCGCCTGACTCATATGAGCCGTATATGAGCTGTCAATTTGTGCGATGGAACACATTTTTTTGGTAAGTTACGTTAATTAATTTAATTCATATGCTATCGTGAAAAGAAAAGATATTATTCAATGTAGATGTAGCATTTAGCCCCCTTTTTTATTTTTATTTAAGCGTTTTATTTTTCATATTCAAAAAAATTATTTCCAATCTGAAATTGTATAGGTTAGATTCCAAAAAACAATTCAAATAATAGATATTTATATTTATGGTTTAATTTTCATTTATTCTGTTTAATTCTTTTCGAAATTATGTTTTGAAATATTCAAACTGATTTCGTTTAATACAATTTCGAATCAAATAGGCTGCACTTTTGTTTGCAAAATAATTTTACGAAATAAGTGAAATTAAAATTTAATAACACATTTTTGCATATTTGAGTTTATTATTTAACTAAGTAAAAAGGTCTTATAAAGGAATTGGATAAATTGAAAACTGTGCGTTTTATGACTTTATTGACTTTTTAAAATTAATTTTGGATAGTTTGCAATGCTTTAAATGGACTTAAAATAAAATTGAGATCCCTTTTTAAAATAAACAGAATTCAGTTTTTTGTCTTACTTATTTCAGAGTGTTTTATTATTGTATTTTAATTATTGTGAAAAATCTTGAATTTGTAACTTACGTGATTTTGTTCCAATATGATTAGTGTAAGTATTTGAATTGATTTAAAAACTGTTTTTCATTTTTCTTATAATCAATGCCCAGAAGATTGATTTTCTATCAAAAAATACGAGCTGACAATAAAATGCATACATTTTCAATCAAAAATAGCATAATTAAATTTTGAGTTAAAAAAAAATTAATTAAAGAAACGAATCATCAACCAGAAAGATGGCTCTTTAAATAATGAAATTAATTTTTAAAAAAGAAGTTCAATTTTCAGCCAAGTACATAACTAAATTTCCAAGCTAGAAGATTAATTTTCATCAAGAAATACAGTACTTAAATTTTCAGTTGAAAAAAATAAATAAAAAACGTATCTCCAATAAAATATTTGAATTTTCAACCAGAAAGTTAGAAGTTCAAATAAAAAATTAATTTTTAACAAATAAGTTCAATTTTCAACCACGTACATAACTCAATTTTCAATTCTGTTGATTAATTTTCTACCAAAAAAGACTAACTTAGAATAAAATACGTAAATATTCAAACAAATATAGAATAATTAAATTTTCAGTTAAAAATTATTAATTAAAAAAAGGAATCTTCAACAAAATAGTTGAATTTGCGACCAAAGAGCTGAATCTTCAAATAATAAAATTAATTTTTAATAAAGAAGTTCAATTTTCAAACAAGAAATTAGATTTTCAATCCAGAAGATTAATTTTCTACCAAAAAATACAAACTTACAATAAAATACATTTTCAAACAAATTGTTAAATCTTTAATCAATAATAGAGTAGTTAAATTTTCAATTAGAACAATTCATTACAAAAACGAATATTCAAGTAAATAGTTGAATTTTCAACCAAAGAGATGGATTTTCAAATAATAATATAAATTTTTAACAAAGAAGTTCAACATTTAACCAAGTAATTAGATTTTTAATCCCGTAGATTAATTTTCTACCAAAAATACGAACTTACAATAAAATACATTTTCAAACAAATTGTTAAATCTTTAATCAATAATAGAGTAGTTAAATTTTCAATTAGAACAATGTATTACAAAAACGAATATTCAATTAAATAGTTGAATTTTTAAACAAAGCGATGGATCTTCAAAAAATAATATACATTTTTAACACAGAAGTTCAACATTCAACCAAGTAATTGAATTTTTAATCAATAAAATATCCAATCTTTTGTTTGATTAATGTGTATTAAATAATTAAGCCGTATAAAACATTTGTTTTTGCAGTTATAAATGAAGCATAATTATACAAGTTACGTGTCAAAGATCTAATTTATGATAACAATATTTGATAATTTTCTTATTCTAATATTTATATTATACAGTTCGCAAACATTTTCTACGGTCAATAAACTTTAAAAATTCAAACTCTAATGCTAAAAATGTTTCCATTTGAAGTAATAAAAACTGAGCTGCAAAATAAAGCAGTGAAAGTGGAATTCTTGAATTTTAAAATTGAAGTTTCAATGTTTTTTAATTAAAAAAATTGGTATTTAAATGCTCAATAATTTACAAGTTTTACAGTGGAAGATACTAAAATTTTTTAATTAAACAGTTTTAAATAAAATGCAGATAAACTGCAAAATTTAGAATTTCTAACTTTTATGAATTATAGAGGTCAAAGATTCAGATTCAATTCCAAAAATATAAATCCACGTTATCATTTGCAATGCCCTGAATTAAGGAATCAATCAATAAACTATAAAGTTTTCAAAATTATAATATTTTAAGCAATTTTAACTTATTCACATTAAAAATTGGAGGAAAAAAATTATAAAATAGTTTAAAAATCCTTCAAAATTTTATTTCAAAATCGTGAGATTTCTGGAAGTTGTTTTATTTTATTATTTTATTTTTTAGAGCTTCTGAATATCTTTTGAAATGAATCGCTTTTTGCCCTCAATTTTCATAAAATCCTTCAAATTTTGAAGAATTTTCTTACAATCTTTCAGATTCTTTCGTGAAAATTTTGGAAATCTTTTTAAATATTCTATTAAAATAATTTTTCCAAGTGAAAAATCATTTTAAATTTTCCTTGGAATCATAAGAAAATATTTTTATTCTTTTGAAGCCATTCGCAATTCTTAAAAAGCACGCTTCATTCAAATTATTTTCAATCATTTCAAATTATAAATTAATTTTAAATCTTCTAAGCTTCTAAATATATCCTAAAATTACTCAAATTTTTTCTACAAATAATAAATTAAAAATTGTTATTTATACATCCAAATTCACTTACAAATTAAACATTTTTTTTTAAATAGAACAACTAAAAATGTAACGTTCAAAGTTTAAAAGCTCTTCGAAATTTTAACGATTCAAGGCTTTCTATGTCCAACAATTCAGTTTCAAATTGTTTACTTTTAAATATTTGGTTTCAATACATTCGTCTTAAATTACTTAAATAATTAGTCAAATATTGCTGTATATTAAATAATTATTCCTTTTCTTAATTAAAAAATTAAAAATTAAAAGGGTTAAAAATTGAATATTTTAAATTTAAACAATATTTTTAATTTAATGAAAGCCTTTAATTACAAATATATTATGATGAAGTTATTTTCAAGTTAAAAATAGTTTATAAATTTTCAATCGGACGTTTACATTTTTTTAATGACTAAATCTTTCGAATTGAAACTGTTTCATTTGTAACATTAAAATCGGGAAATTCTTTAATTCTAATCTGATTTAGAATCGTTTTGTCAAATAAATTATTGTTCACGTTTTAAAGCTTGATTTCAAAATTAATTTATTAATATTTACAGTTGATAAAATAAAACTGTTTGTTTTTAAGCAGAATTGTCAACTTCAAACGCTTTTAATTTTTAATTGCTTGAGCCTTCAGACTGCATTTAAAAATTTTTCAAATTAAAAATTAAAAATTTTTAACGTAAAAGTTTTTCGAATTATGATTTGTAAACTGAATTATTGTATAATTGAAAAAGATAACAATTCAACTAATTATTTTTAAAACTTTTCGAATCGAACTTGGACAGATTTTTCTTCTAAATATTTGTAAAATTCCGGTCAAAAAATACATTCACTGTCATGAAATAAGAACTTTCCCAATAATACTCGGGAAACATAAGGGGCTAACCCCGTACAGAGTTTTATGGAGAATGATAATTTTTTGTTAGTTCAGTGAGGTTTTAAAGAAAAATATATTTTCCTTCGGTGTCATCTGCCAGTTGTAAAAAGTAGGTATAGATACTCTGAACACGTTCTTGTGCTTTTTTTATAATAAAAACTACATACAAGAGCTAGTTTCTTATCAACAATTGACGTTCGAAAGTATTCCTCTTTTTTTTTTGTTCACACACAATTAATTATTGAAAATATCCACAAATTGCATAAATTTTATTATTACAGAGAGTTTCCGAAGCAGTTCAAACCAAAAATCATTCCCCCAAGTTGGTTTTTGGCGTAGAAAAATGAGAAAGAGTGTGGAACGTCGTGGGAGCCGACGCCGTGGCGATGAGTACACGTCCGTTTCTGGCAAGATTGTCGCAGCCAAAATGCAACCTGACCAGACAGTGAGTGGAATAATTTCATTTTCACTGTACACTTACGGTTATAAGAATGCGAATTACATTATCGCAAAAATATTGATAAAATGATAGCAATTAATAAAATTTTAATTTAATTTTAAATGATCTAAGAAATTTAATGATATCTGGGAAACCTAATTTTTTAATTTGGTAAGATAAAAAAGTTAAAAATTCAAAACATTCAATACATATTTTCGGCTCGAGTGGGGTGAGTTCTCGTAGTTTGAAAAAAATTTTTTAGAATATTATTTTTTGGAAATTCAATTACTACAAGAACTTTTCTTTTTGTCCTGTCAGGGTGCTTCGAAAAAGTTGATATGCCCTTATTGGACCCGGCAGCTCAATTGCCAACGTTTCTGAAACGTTTTTTGTGGAAAAAACTTTGAAATATTGTGAAAGTTTAAAAACGTTTCAAAAACTTTAAGAATGCAACTATTCAGAAACGTCTCATAAGTGGACATAGGGAAGTTTTAGAAAGTTCAACAAACGTTAAAAAATTCATCAAAAATTGCTTACAAAATTTCATCATTTTCTAAAAGAATTTGAGACCTGAGCAATGTAATTATTACAAGAAAACATCAAAATATGTACAGTACAAATTTAAAATAAGAAAAATATTTAAAAATTACTATAATACATTCAAATACTTCAAATATTTTGTTAACTCACTCGAGCTTTTTCTACAAAACTTGCCTTACAGTCTTTCAGATGCTTTTTTACCAATTTATCACATCATTTGAAATGATTTAAAAAACTTTATATTAATTTTTGGTAAAAAAAAACACTACAAATCTTTATAAAACTATTTAAAAATTACTAGAATACATTGAGGAAAATTATTTACAATTCACCATCTTACGAAAGAAAATCGTAACTTCTGACCGTTTCTGACCACTTTTGTTACGTTTCTGGACAGAAATCGGCAGGAAAACTCAAGAGTTCATCAAAAATTTTCAGAAATCGTAATCGAAATTGCATCTTTCTTGGATAAAAACTCAAATGCTTGGTTGAAAATTCAACAAATTTGTTAAAACGCAATGTTTTTTGGTCACAAATTCAACTGTTTTGTTGAAAATTTAACTGTTTTTTTTAAATACAATTTTTTCGTAAAAATGTTACCTATTGTTGAAAATTCATATTTTGATGATAAAAAGTCATCATTTTAGTCGAACATTTAACTGTTTTGTTGAAAATTCAACAATTTATAAAAAAATTACATCTTTAAAATGCAAATTTTGATATTGAAAAGTCAACTGAAATCTTTTATGGATGAAAATTCAACTATTTTGGTATATATTCTATCTTTTTCTGATAAAAATTGAACTTTTGACTAAAAATTTTACAATTTTGTTGAAAAATCATCCTTTTTGTTTAAAATTAAACTATTTCACAGAAAATGTAATGCTTGCTTAAAATTAATATTTTGATGTTAAAACGCCCACGGAAATCTTTTTTTGATGAAAATTCAAGTATATATTTTTTAATTTGTTGAACTTCGATCAAATTCGTTTGAAAATATCGAAAAAATCAAAAGTGTCATAATAAAAGTGAGTTTTGAAAAAAATAATGAACAAAATTAATTCTGCTTTCAACAGTTAATTAGATAAATAAATAATTAATTCTTAACTAAGGCAAGTAGCAAAAAACAGTATGTTCATGAACCTAAATTTTTTAATTTTTCTGTATTGTAAAACTTAAAAAAAAGTCATTAAAAAAGTCATTATTAGTAATTACTATTAAGTTATGAATCCAAAACCTTAATAATTGAAATCCCGTATATTACATTCATTTTCTTCAAATATTTAAATCTTTAACCCACCATAAACGTTAAAAAAAACTAATTTGAATGAAATAAAAAAATATTTTATAAACTTTCGAAAATCTTTCAGTTTGAAAATATTTTTCATTCCTTCAAAACTTCCTAAATATTTTTCAATCTGACTCAAATTATGAATTGTAAAAAAAACAAAATTTAAAATTTCTTAACGAATCGTTAGAAATGTTTGTTTTTTCATTGAAAAATTTCAAAATTGCCAAAAAGCTTTGAAATCTTAAAATTATTTTTTTTTGAATAAATATAATTTTAAGTTTTTCCAGGAATCTTAACAAGTTTTTTTATATTATCTTAAAATATTTCAAAATCCTTCAGAAGCTTTAAAATTTTATTTCAAAACATTCTAAAATCAATATTTTGTTTGAAAAAATTTGTATCTCTTTTCAAATTATAAATTAGGTTTACAATTTTTTCAAAACTTCTTAATAATATCTTTTCAACTGATTCGACTTTTTGTAGAATTTTTTTAAATCGTGCAAAATGGACAAAACTGCCCTTAAATCTTAGATTTTTTCGACAATTTTTATAAGCATTTGAAATGTTTAAATAAATTTTAACACTATTTTGAAATTAATGTAAAAAAATAAAAAATAATTTTAAATTTGATCAGGAATTTAAAAAAAAATGGTTTATTCTCTCGAAGCCTTTAAAAATGCTTGAAAGGCTTATGAATTTGTTGTGCGAAATCTTTAAGAATCTTATTTTGCTTTACATTTTTTTAAATCTTTCCAAATTTAAAACCATTTCGAACTGCTTTTTTACCAATTTATGACAACATTTGAAATTATTTAAAAAAATTTAAATTATCTTTTGATACAAAAAAACACTACAAATCTTTATAAAAATCTTAAGAAAATATTTTTTTTTCTCTTAAAAATGTCAAATTCTTAAAAGACTTCTAAATTCTGTATTCGAATTCTTGAATAAACTTAATTTCGTTTAAAATGTTTTGAAACATTAAGTATTTTCTTAAAATGATAAGAAAGAGAAATAAAAATAATTTACTTTAAATTTGTTTTCATTTTTTGAAATCCTTTTAGGATATAAATTATTTTTTTTAATCTATTTGAAACTTTTAGATTTTCTTTCGAAATTTTAAGAAATGTTTTGAAATCTTTCTCAATTTTCTCTTCCAATTAATAGTACAAAATGTAAAATCTTTTCAAATTTTTCCAGGAATCTTAAAAAAAATGTTGTTATACTCTTCAAACCTTTCAAAATTCTTTCAAGAAAACTTTTTTTTTTCAATATTCATAAATCTCAGCATTGTCTTTATATACAGAATTTTTTTCAAGATAAAATCTCATGTCATAAACTTATAATACTTTAGTGTGTATTTCAAAAATGTCAATAAATACGAAAATATATAAAAGCACAGTTTCCTATGAAAAATAAATTTAAGTGACATTAATTTTTTTTAATAGTCTTATTATAATGAAAATATTGATATGAATTGTATTAAAAACACTATGACTCAATTTTTCGTGTTTAATTTGGCAATCGAAATATTCATTTTGAAAAAATCTGATGAAAAAACGAGTATCTCGTCACGATGAAACGTTTTCTAGATTAGATTATCGATCAATTCTTTTAACGACTCGCTCGAATGCAGCGCTACAAATTATGCAACAAAAGTGCAGAAAAAGGTTTGAAAAGAATTATGTTTCTTTAAAAACTGTTAAAAAAAACAAATACTTAAGGAAGTCAATATTTGAAAACATATTTCTCTTCTTGTTTCTCTTTTTGTGCAGGTATTTTTCACAAATTGATTTTCTTGAGTATTTTTTTAAGGAATATAATTCTTTATAAACCTCCTTGTGCAATTTCATTGTATAATTTGATTTTTAAAGTTTATGTTGGTTTTAAAAACGTACTTTCAAACACAAAAAAAATAATTGCAATTTCGATTTTTTTCCAGCTGGTATGCAAATGCGCGTATCAATGCCACAGTTTGTCACATTCACACCGCTGCTACCTCTTCAAACTGTACCGGTCGATGGAAAATGAAAGTCAGAGGTCGCACATCAACAGTCTAATCGAGATTATTCCAGTGCAGAGACGATACGGAACAACCGAAGAATCCAGTCGACGACGTGTTACCGCTTGTTACCGTCTTCTGAATGAAGAGGGCAAATTGGTGAGCGTTTGTCGCGGAACGTTTATGAACACTTTCGGACTCACAAAAAAAACCATTGAGGTAATCCTCCAGAAGAAACAAAGAGAAGATCACAGTGTGATAGAACGTCGGGGTGGAAAACATCATTTCAAATATACTGAACAGCACCACCAAAGCGTCAAGGATCACATCAATTCCATTCCGAGACAGGAGAGCCACTACAGATGCAAAATTTTAGAAAAAGAGTATCTTAGCAGCGATCTCAGTTATTCGAAACTCCATAAAGCTTATTTGCAGGAAAACCCTGATCTTGCTGTCACTATTGAGTATTACAAAAAGGTGTTCAAACAAGATTTCTCGAAGCTTAGTTTTCGTGGTCTTTGCGTAGATTCATCCAGAACTTGCGATCCTTTGAGCTGCCATATGAAATCAACAACAGATCATGTCGTTATGAAGATGGAGGCTCGGATGTCTGATGACGACCAGAAAGCAGAAAATGCAAGATCGAAGATGACAATTGATCGTCTCTCTTCTCCGAATTCAAACTGTATGTTTAATATGTCTATGTGCTTACAAGTATTCACAAGTAAACTTTTTTTAAAATTTTGTCTCGAAAAACAATAAGTTTGATTTTACGAGTCTTCTCGTGAGTTCCAGGTCTCCCAGACCGGTCCCTATATCTCTTATTGGACCCTATATTCAGTTAAGGTCCCTAAAGTACCCAACTTTCAAGATTGGGTCCCTATTTTTTTAGGGTACCTTATTTGAGGGTAATTCCCAGTGGGCACAAAACTAAAAATTCCAAGAACGTCCTTGGGACGTTCCTATGACGTCCTTTGTCAGTCCAATCAACGTCTCTAAGACGTCCAATGTTATAAAGATGCCCTAAAGACGTCTTAAAGACATGGACGTTCTTGGGACACCTTTAGGACTGATATTAGACGTCTTAAGAGCATTCCTAGGATGTCCAAAAGACATTTTATAAAAGACGTCTTAGGGATGTCCCAAAGACGTCTCTAGGACATCCTTAATTTTTTTGCCCACTGAGTTGAGATAAAAATACTTGGATTTTCAACATACAAAGACGGATTCCCTAGAAAAAAGTGCCATAGTTTAAATTTTAATATAAAAGATTACATTTATAGAAGAAAAAAAGAATCTTAAAACTAAAAAGACGAATTTTCAACAATTAAAGATTTTTCATTTAAGAAAGAAATACAAGTTTATCCAAATTGTTGAACCTTAATGTCAAAAGACGAATTTCATCTTTAAAAAAAAGACATTTTCAAACAAAAAAAGGGGTTTGCAGCAAAAAATTAATTTCTCACTAAACTGATGCATTTTTACCAAACAAAAATGAAATCTCAAACCAAGAAAATAATTTTTTTTTATCAAAAAAGGAGAATTTTTAACTAAAAAAGAACAATCTTAAATAAATTGTAAAAGCCATATTTTCAGTTAAAAAATTAATTTTCAATCCAAAAAAGGCTTTTCTACTAAACAGTTAAATTTTCAACCTGACATCAACTTTCAATCGAATAAAAAATTTTAACAATGTAGTTTAATTTTTATTTAAGTAGTTGAATTTTCAATTGAAAAGATTAATTTTCAATAAAATAGTGAAACTTTTAACCAAAGAGATAAATTTTCTACTGAAAATATAAATCTTTAAAATATGAGTTCTTAATAAAGTGATTTACCCAAAACTTTCAATCAAAATAGTTGAATACTGAAGCAAAAAAGAATAATTTTTAACCAAAAAGTTGAATTTTTCAACTTCCAACACGCGTATCTTCGTAAATAATTGTCAAAACATTTTTTTGAAAACGGCATTGAAAAATAGTCGCTGAGAGCTTTATTTTTGAGTGATTAAATATTTTTTTAGCTCGTTCTTAAAAGTACTGGGCCTTTGGACAATTTTTAAAAAATTTCCGTTTATTCATTTTTGTTCAATCACTTGCAGTTTTTTAAATAATGAAGTTAGAAAAAATCGGAAAGCAGATTTCGAAAGGGCTTAAGAATGCCATATGCAACTATTTTTACAAAAAATTTTACGTTACTTTGTTGTGAAGTTTTTACTGTATTAAATCATCATTTAATTTTTTCATTATGAAGTATGAAATGGAAAAAAAGGCCAATCGAATAGATTTATTTTTTCAAAAGTTATCGTTCTCATAGCCTGACATACACACATACGTACAGACAGACATACACATTAGTAAAAACCTGTTTTTTCGGTTCAGGGGGTCTCAAAACTTAGACATTTGACAAAAACCGGGGGGTCAATTTTTACACAAATCTAATACCTTCTCTGGTTGAGAATGTAAAAAGACAAACTTTCGAAATAGAATTTAATTTTCAACCAAATAGTTGCATTTTTATCCAAGAAAGATGTCATTTTTCTTAAAGCAGGTGAATTTTAAAATCAACAAGGCAAACTTTTAAGAAAGGGTTGAAGTATCAACCGAAAAGTTACTTTTTTATTCAAGAAACATGCATTTCTTCTAATGCAGATGAAATAAAAAAAAACACACAGTACAAAAATTAAATTTTCATCCGATGAAAATTCCAGTCCACTTTACAAGAACCAAATAAGAATTGTAAATAATAAGGTAATTTTCTTCTAAATAGTCAAGTTTTTGTCTAAAAAATATGATTTTTAATAAGATTGTTAAACGTTCAACCAAACAGGTGAATTTTTACTTCAAAGTGACAAATTTTCAACAACAAAAATAGTTGAATTTTCATCAAAAAAAATTACAATTAACTTTTTAACATAAAAATTGGAATTTTAAACAAAAAGTAAATTTTCTAGGAAATCGTTGAATTTTCAATAAAACAGTGGAATTTGTATCCAAGAAGGATGCAATATTTCTACTAAAAAAGATAAGCTTTAAAATAAAAAATAAAAATTTTCAGAAAAAATAGTTTTCATCCAAAAATTATTTCAATTGACTTATCAGGAACAAAGTATGAAATTTAAACAAAAGTTTAGTTTTCTACGAAAAAAGTTGAATTTTTGACCAAAAAGGATGTCTATCAGAAAATTGTTAAATTTTCAACCGAATAATAAAATTTATAATTGAAAAGATAATCTTGAGTAGACACTCTGTTAATAATTTTGATAATAATTCTTGTATTTTCAGACTCCCACATTTCGACGAAGACAATCTACAATACAGATACGGTGAAAAAATTAAAGTCACAGAAAAGAAGTGCTTTAAGAAAAGCGTGGATTGATAAATTGCGTAAAGATCCTGTACAGCATGCGATTTACCTTGCTAAAGCACGAGAGAAGTATCACAAAAGAAGAAAAGAGGGAAAAGTGATATTTATTCGAGATTTAGGAAAGAAAGAGCGAGAAGAGCTAAGAAGAAAGAATAAAGAAGCCTCTAAAAGATATCGTGAAAAAAAGAAGATTTGTACTGCAGACAAAGAACGAGAAATAAATGACAAAATTAGAAAAGAGAAAAGGGTGTTGACTGAATTGGTAAAGATTGAAAGAACACGAAAAGAAGAAGAACAAGATGATTATGATTATGATGATGAAGATGAAGATAAAGATAAAGATGAAGATGAAGATGATGATGAAGAAAATGTATTACTTATGCAAGATTTAGAAAAGAAAAAAGAAGATGAAAATGTATTATTAATGCAAGATTTAGAGAAGAAAAAACAAGAAGATCAAAACAAAAGGAGTAGTACAGTTGAGGCGAAAGAAAGCCAGGTGCAGCTGCGAAGAAATGCTTTAAAAAGAGAACAAATTGAAAAATTGCGAGAAGATCCTGTGCAATGTGCAATCTATCTTGCTAAAGAACGAGAAAGATATCAACGAGAAAGAAAAGAGGAAAGGGTTTTACTTATTCAAGATTTAACAAAGGAAGAACGAGAAGCGCGAAGAAAACAGAATAAAGAAGCTGCTAGAAGATATCGTGCTAAAAAGAAATTTTCATCTACAGATAACATTCAGGCTGATGTAAGTATATGTACAAGTATGGAAAATAAAATTTATGTTCAAGGGAAAAATAATTTGCAATATAAAATACAAATTTTGAATAACTTTATTTTTTAAAGGTTATATAAACATAATTTTCCTCAAATTATAATAAAATTCAAAAAATTGTTCGAAGGTTTCAGATATGTCAACAGGAAAGTTAATTTTTCACCAAATAGTTGAATTTAAAACAACAAAAGATAAATTTTCAACGAAAAATGTATTAGTTATTATTTAAGTTAAAAAGTATTTTAGTTTTCAATCAAAAACAGTTAAATTAATCCAAAAAAGATTTATTCTCACCAAAAAGTTGATTTTTTAAATCAAATAAATAAATAAAAAAATATTTCAAAAAAACTATATATATAATATGAATTCCTAACAAAAAATGTAATAGTTAATAATTCAACTGAAAAATATTTATATTTTAAATAAAAAAGAGATGAATTTTCAATCAAAAAAGATTCTTCAGTCAAGAAAGAAAAAAAATTTCAACCAAATTATAATATGAGTGAAAAATAAAAACGAATAACTATTTATTTTAGGTTTATTTTATTTTTTAGAGTATATAAATATAATTTTCCTAGATTTCTTGAAAAAATTCAGAATGATTTTTGAAAATCTCAGAATTGTCGAAAGATATCTACAAAAAAATGTATATAGTATAATTTTACAAATTCTTAAAAAACAATAGAGTCAGTTAAACATATATTTAGGGCTTGTAGAAGTTCAGAAGAAATTTAAAAATGAGATATAAATTTTTCGGAAATCTTTCAGTTTTTAAATATTTCCAATTTCTTTAAAATTTCTGAAATTCCTAAATATAATTTAAACTGACTCGAATGATTCCTAAAATTATAAGAAATGTTTTAAAATTGCCTTCAAATCTTCCAGTTTTTTGGTTTGGAAACCTTTTGAAATGTTAAAAAAATTTAATTTTCTATAATAATAATTTTACAAAATAAAAAGTAATTTCAAACAAATATTAACCATAGAATATGAATTCTCAGCGTAAAATGTAATACTTTATATTTCATCTGCAAAATATTTGTATTTTAAATCAAAAAGAGTTGAATTTATAAAATATATATATTTTTTTTCAACAAAACAATTTGATTTTTAACCACATAAGATAAGAAATCAATTTTCAAACATAAAATACAAATTTTCAACCAAAAAAGATTTTTTAGTCAGGAAAGAAAAAAAATGCACCACATAATTTGTGCGAAATACAATTATCAGTACAAAATGAAAATTCCGAATAACTGTTTTTTAATTTATTTTTTTATTTTTTTAAGAATAAACAAATATAATTTTCCTCGAAGTATTAAAAAATTCTACATTTTTATTAAAATTTTAGGTATGTAAAATTAAAATTTTAATAAAAAAACTTAATTTTCAACCAAAAAAGATGATTTTTCAACGACAAATGTAATAGTTGATATTTCAATCAAGCAATATTTTATTTTTGAATAAGAAGCATTCCTGATCATAACAAAAAAATGTTAACAAAATAGTTGACACCTTAATCAAAAAGATTAATACTCTAACAAAAAAGACGATTTCTCATCAAAATAGTTATATTTTCAACCAAAGAGATTAATTCTGAACTTCAAGAAGAATCTTAAACCCAAAAAATAAATTTTGAATTAATTCGTTCAACTTTTAACAAAGTAGTTGAATTTTCAACCAAAAAAGATTTTTCAGTATAAAAAGAAATATAATTTTAAGCCAATTATAATTTGAAGGGAAACATAATTTGTGATACAATATAAAAATTTCGAATAAATATGTATTTATTTTTTAATTTTTTTGTTATTTTGATATAGTGTTATAGATATAAGTATAATATTGCTAGGTTTCTTGAGAAAATTTAAAAGGATTTTCAAAGATTTCAGTTATATTTATAAAGTATTTAGACAATTAAAATTTTTTTTTTATTTACAGGATTTTATAGAGTTTTGGAAAAAATTTGAGTCAATTTAAAATATGTGTAAGATTTTTTGACGTTTAAAGATAATTTAGAAATATTTAAAAAAAATTGGACAGCTTTCAGTTTGAAAACATTTTTAATTTCTTCAAAAATTCTTAAATATTGTTTGAAATATTGTTTTCAAATTAATTTAAAAAAATTAAGAATCACTTTAAAAATTCCCAGCACTTTTAAGAAAAAAATGTTTTGAAAACTTTCCAAATTTTCAACAAACTAGAAAATTTTATTTCGAAATATTTAAAAATTTACATTTTGTCTAATTTGTTGTTGACATTTCCAATTATTTTTTAAATTCTTTGATAACTTCTAAATACCTTTTTAAATTATTAGAATTTTCCCTAAAATTTTGTTTATATTCTGCAAAATTAAAAATATTGCCTAAAAAACTTCAAGATTCTTTCTTGACAATTGTGGAAATCTTTTGAAATGCATTAAAATATGTTTAAGTTATCTCTTAAAATAAATTTTGTAAAATAAAAAATAATTTTAAATTGTCCCAAAAATCGTAAGAAAATATTTGTATTCACTTGAAACGTTTCGGAATTCTCAAAAAGCTTTTGTATATTTTAAAAACTTTTAAATAACTGCTAAACTTGTTCGATTTTTTTCTAAAATTCTGTAATTTTGCAAAATTGCTAAACTTTGCTTTAAAATCTTTATCATTCCTTTGCCAAATATTAGTAAATCATTTGGAATATTTTTAAATTATTTTTAATACTAAAATTAATTTTTCAAAATTAGAAATCAAATTAAATATTCCTGGAAGCGTAAGGAAGAAATTTATTGTCGCAAAACTTTTCAAAATCCTTTAAAAGTTTAAAAATTTTATTTCAGTTTTCACAGTTGAAAACTGCTATATTTTTGATATAAAAAAAATAATAAATATTTTAGTATTTCAATTTTATTTAAACTTTTTAAATTGCCCTTTGATACCTATAACTTTCACTAATTATTTTATGAATACGCTTAAAGCAGATAGTTCCAAATTCAAAAAATGAATCTTCCATAAATTCTAGAGAACCTGCGGTAATTTACCGTATTTTTCATCGTTACCGTGTCCAGTTTCATTTTATCGAGAATTTTCAAACGAGGAACATGTCAACAGCTCACTCATTTATTTTACAATTTACGCTTGAATACAATATATATCTAAATGTATTTTGTGATTGAATTATACATTTATTATAAAACAATTCCTCAATACTAAAAAAAGTGTAATTAAATGAAATGGACATCGAAAATATTTCAAAATTCAAGGTTAGTTTTAGAATTTTTTTAAATAATCATAGACAACTTATAACCCGGCAAAGCAAGATATTACTTATGAAAAGGTTTTTAAAATAGGAAAAACGAGTTGTATTTCAAAATGTTGAAATACATTCATACAACTCCGAAGTATGAAGCGATGCATAACCTCAATCTTTAGCGAAAAAGTGTTTATATTGTTTTTACCTTGTTTTACACCTTTTCATGCTATAACTTCAGCATTACCTTTTTTAATCTTAATTAGGTATCTATAAAATGTGTCTGAATTTATCTCTAAGAAAAAATATTATAGGAAATTTCGTATAGGCCTATAATATGAATTTTTTATCATTTTTTCTCGATTATAGGAAATTATATAGGAATGTCATTACAGAAAAATCAGTATATGAATAAAAAATATTAAAATATTGGAGGAATTATTGCTGAAAGTGGAGAAACTGTAAACAAATTTTTTTTTTTGAACCACTCATATGAAAACATGTCATAATTGTGATATTTATTAGAATTAAATCTCATTTTAAGGATCTCTGTTTAATAAAGCTATAATGAATCTTAAATACTGTCAATATATATTATTTATACACTATTTCTCACAATTGTTCACTAATTGGACAGCGACTTTATCGAGAAATCGGGAAAGACCGGGAACTTTATTAACCGGGAAATGACCGGGAATTTCCTTCTGATCGCAGTAAAATTCAAGTTTTAATTATTTTAATTATTTTGTTCAATTTAGAAAAGTAATTCCTACTTTATCTACAGCCGCAGATCTTTTAGATTATCTCAGCTTAATAAATTATAACTAATTATTGAATGTTTATTTTTTTTAGAAATTTAACTAGTTCTTTGAACAGTTATCTACTTTACTTTGTGAAAAATTTGCCTTTTTTGTGGAAAATTAATCTTTATGGTTAAAAATTAATTTCTTTGCGGGGAATATGAGCCATTTGATTAAAAAATTGTTTTTTCTTTCGGTGAAAAGGAGTTTTTTGCCGAAAATTCAACTATTTTTTTCAAAATTTGTTTCTTTTTTGGTTCAACCTTATTTTGTTTTTAAAATTGAAAATGTACCTATTATTTCAGTTAAATATTTTATAATTTTAGTTAAAAATTAATCTCTTTTTTTTAAATTTATTTTTTAACTAAAAAATTAATTATCCAATTTTTAGTTAAAAAATTATCTTTTTTAGTTGAAAATTTATATTTGTTGGTAGAAATTAATCTTCTTGGTTGACAATTTAACTTTTTGGTCAAAAATTCAATATAATTATTCTAATTAAATATTCATCGTTTTAGTTAAAAATGCATCTTTCTGTTTTAAAATGTAACTATTTCAATTAACTATTTCCAATTCAGTTAAAAGTGCATCCCTTTGTATGAAAATATAACCATTTTTTTGAAAGTTAGATTTTTGTGAAAAGTAATTTTTTAAACTGAAAATCTAAGTTATTCCAATTGAATATTCCATAGTTTTAGTTTAAAATTCTTCTGTTACGTTGAACCTTAATTTGTTGAACCTAAAATTAAAAAATTCAAGTTTTGATTGACAATTGATTTTTTTAGTAAAAATTAATTATTTTTGTAGAAAATTCAACTAGTTGTTTAAAAGTGAATATATTTTGTTGAGAATTTATCTTTTTTGTCAGAAAATTAATCGTCGAAGATGAAAATTCATCTTCGTTTTAAGAAATTAGTTCAACTTTAAATCAAGAAGCGCAGTTTTCAAAATAAAAATGTGAATTTTCAAAGAAAAATGTAAAATTTGATATTTTAACGAAACAAGTTTTAATTGAAATTAAAAAAAAAAGTTGTATTTAATTAACAATAAAAAGTATTTTTAACAAAATAATTTGATTTTCCACCAAAACAGAATCGTTTCCAACCAAACAGTTGCATTTTTCAACAAAAATATAACTTTTCTAGAAAAGAGTTGAATTTTCAACCAAGTAGATATATTTTCAACCAATGAGATGAAGATTAATTTTCTTCCAAAAAAGATGAATTCTCAACAAAGTGTTTGAATTTTTGACTCGAGAATATAAATTATACATATAAAAATAAGTTAATATTTAACAAATCAGTTAAATTTTCAAATAAAATTGTAAATTTTTAACTAAAAAAATGAGCTGTTAAGAAAGAATTTCAATTTTTAAGGAAGGAGTGGAATTTTCAACCTAAAAAGCTAAATTTTCAACGAAAAATGGAAAAGTTGACATTAAAAAAATATATTTCAATTAAAAATTTAAGAAACAGTTTGATTTATCAAAAATAAAGACGATTTTTTAACATGATATTTAAATCATTAGCTATAACAGATTAATTTTCAACCAAACAGTTGTCTTTAACCAAAAAGATAAGATTTCTAGAAATCAGTTAAATTTTCAACCAAGAAGATAATTCTGCTATTCTATCATTTATACAGTGGATGCGATGTTAATCCAAATTTAATTATTTTTTAGTTTCTATTTTTTTGTTTCAAAATTTTTGGTAATGGATTGGATTGGATGATTTTTGTACTAAAAAAGATCAATTTTGATCTAAAAAAGATCAATTTTGAAAAAAAAATCGAAGAATTAAAAAAAAGTAGTTTAAAGAAAGTAGTTAGTATAAGATGTAACTAAAAGACGATTTTCTTCAAAAAAAAATTAATTTTTCAACCCAAAAATATGAATTTTCCAGAAAAAAGTTAGGTTTCAACCAATCAGTTGAATAGAAAAAAATAGTTCAATTTTCAGTTAAAAAGTTAATTTTTATCTTAAAAAATAATTTTCAACTAAAACTATCAATTTTTAATAACAAAAAATTAACTGTTTAGAAAATAGATACACTTCCAACCAAGGAGTTGAATTTTCAACCTTAAAAGGTGAATTTTCAACGAAAAATGGAATAAATTCTAAACAAATAATATAATAGTTGACATTTGAACCCAAAATATTTTTATTTAAAAGCAAAAACAGTTTAATTATTCCAAAAAGACGCATTTTTTATTTCAAAATTTTCATTTTAACAAAAAAGAAACAAAAATTCAACAACAAAGTTGAAAAAAGATTTAACATTCAACGAAGTATATGGATTGTTAGCCAAATTTTCTACCAAATGAATAGAACCTAGAAACCCAAATTGATGAATTTTGAACAAAAAAGTTAATTTTCAACCAAATAGTTTTTTTAGAAGACGGGTAGACGTTTAATAAAGAAGTTGAATTTTTAAACATCAAAATGAATTTTTTAACAAAATAATTGAATGTAAACAAAAAATCCAATTTTTAACCGAATATTAATTATAAATTATATTTATAATTATGTTATAAATAATATAATAGTAGGCTTGTAAATAACAAATAAGACTAGAACGATAACGATGTTTATAAAATATTCCAGACGAAGAGATGAATTTTTTTAGAAGGCAGTTGAATTTTCAACTAAAAAGTTTATTTTTGACCAAAAAAGAATATTTGAAAAAAATGCCTTTCTAACAAAATAATTTAATTTAGGACAATAATTAAATTTTCAACAAAGTAGTTGAATTTTTAAGCAATTAGTCCATTTTTTAAATAATTTTTTTAGAAAACAGATGAGTTTTCAAACAAAAAAGTTGAATTTTAAACAAAAAACGTTCATTTTCAACCAATAGAGATGACTTTTGACAAACAAAAATTAATTTTTAATTTAAAAGGACGAACTTTCTATTCAAAACAATTGAATTTTTGACCAAAAAGATTATCTTTTCAACAAAATAGTTGAATTTTCAACAAAATAGTAGAATTTTTGACCAAAAGAGATGAATTCCAAACAATTAATATAATATTAGGCTTGTAAATAACAAAAAAACTAGAACGACAACGATGTTTATAAAATATTCCAGACGAAGAGATAAAGTTTTTCAGAAGGCAGTTGAATTTTCAACTAAAAAGTTTATTTTTAATTAAAAAAGAATTATTGAAAAAAGATGTCATTTTAACAAAATAATTTAATTTAGAACAGAATACTTAAAGTTGCAACCAAATAGTTGAATTTTTAACCAATTAGTTCATTTTTTAAATAGTTTTTTTAGAAAACAGATGAGTTTTCAAACAAAAAAGTTGAATTTTAAACAAAAAACGTTCATTCTCAACCAATAGAGATGACTTTTGACAAACAAAAATTAACTGTTAATTTAAAAGGACGAACTTTCTATTCAAAACAATTGAATTTTTGGACAACAAATCTAGTACGTAGTAGACTTTTTAACCAAAAACTATTAACTTTTAATAAAAAATAGTGATTCTATTAATTCAGTTTGCAATTAAGGGAAAAAATGAGAAAAAGGTGAAGTTTCTTTAAAACAGGGAAAAAGTAGGAATTTAAGAAAAAAATTGTTTATTTTTCATTTATTTTATTTATTATATAATTTTTATTTTTTTATTCATTTCGTTTATTAATTTTTTTGTAAGTTTATTTTATTGAGTTATTTTATTTTTTTAATTATTTTATTTATT
>JAAAKG020193490.1:0-24372 GCA_010014905.2 Druon quercuslanigerum
GAAAAATTACTAAAGACTTCATGTTAATTTTAATTTTCTATTTTAAATTTTCTAAAATTTTCTGGGGTTTTCATACTTTTTTCTTACCCTGTATAACTGCGTAATTGATGATTATTCTGGGATTTTATTGCAACATATTATTTTTCACATTATTCTTATCAGAGGAATATGTATGGCTCGAGCTTGTTAAATATTGTTGACATTGTAACGTGTTAGATGGAGATAATAATGTTACATGCTAACGTCTTTTAAATTAACAACAAGCAATAAATAGGTTTCAGTTATTTTATAATTTATTCATCTTGGATATATATAAAAAAAATTTAAAGGAGGACATAATTTGGCAGAGGAAGCCAGTCCCCGGTTTTACGGTCCTGCTTATCCGAAGAGCCTTCTTGATTAGGTCCAAAAAAGCACGAACCTGACAAACCTGAAATTTTGAAATATAGTTATAGGCTGTTTAGGATGGTTGCTGTTGAAATTTTATTGCAGTAGTTTTGAAAAAACTGCCTCTAAAAATTTAACCGATTAAAGTATAATAACTTATATATATATTGGGCTTTTTACAGGCAGATATTCTGAAGTTAAACTGTAAAATCTATTTCAGCTATTTTGATGAAAGAGCATAAAAAATATTGTTGCAAAGCAACAGATCTGATCCAATAATAAGAATCATGATAATATAATACCTGATGATTTAATCAGCATTCGTAATTAGAGCTTACATTTTATCATTTCTTTAAATAAATTTGGTTAACAAAATTACATCTTTTGTAAAGGAATAAAGTGCTTCTTTTTCAACACTTTTTTCTAAAAAAGACTGTCTGGGAATTATTAAAAAACAAAGCCTTTGAAAATATAATGTACTCACGTATTATTATTATTATTATTATTATTATTATTATTTTCGAATAACATTAACTAACTATTGTTTTACACTTTCGACACCTTTCGGCAAATCTTTAAATTAGAGCGTCAAACAAAATTTTTCTTCTTACATCATAGAAATACTATAAAATATTTTTTGTTATCACATGTCAAGTGTTAACTTTGCATTTGCATTTAATTGCCTTGCGCTTATTTTAAAAGGACGTACGATAAAATTTACATTAGCTTGTTAGTTTTAAAAGTGCAGTCGTGCATTTGCTGGTTCATCTTGGTTATCATAGTCTTATTGACTCTTGTTTGTTTCTTTACCTCCACAATAGTCACATTTTTTAAGACGTATCTTGTGCAATGTGCAATATTTCACCATGTTAAGGCATTTTATATAACAGTTTTGTCTTCTAAGGCTGACGTTTTAAAATATTGCCAAGAAGCCATAATGGACATGAAGTGTCAAACTGGTGGCAACACTTAGCCTTCATTTGCGGATGTTGCAGATAAAGTAAATCTGATACTAGTAGCAATTTAAAAATATTTTTCCAATTTAAAAGTCCGAGAGAGACGCATCAAAAAACTCATACTGGATTTGCACTCAAAATGCGTAACCCTTAAAGCACTTTGCAGAAGCAAATACAGGTTAGATAAAGCAACGGTACAAAAGACAACATCATTCAGCTGGTGTTTCCCCAAATTATTTAATATTACCTTTTTCTAAATGCAAGCATTTGGCTGGCTACTCCTGCCCCTAGGAGACAAAAGTTTCAGTTGTCGAACAGGCTTTTTGTCTTAACGAGCAAAGTTTACGATGTATGTTCATCTCGTTATTAGATGATTCTTAAACAAAAAAATTTCGTTAAAGAGCAGAACAAGCTGTAAAATGAATACAACTTAAACAGGGACATCGTTCTTCTTTTTCTTCCTCATAATTTTCAAAAAATAACACTGATACTAAGTTTGATGAGTGCTCCATGTTTTCAAATGCATTTTTTTATTGACTCTCATTCGCTCTTCTTGCACCCTCCAACTCCTTCCTCCATTCTTCGTCAAATCCATCCTCTCCTAGAATCTTATCACATTCTCTTGCTAGCCTTGTTTACCATTCCATTCATCTCCTAAATCGTTCTCATACGTTCTCCCATGTTTCTTCCTCTAATCCGCATATTCTACAGTTTCTGTTCTATTCCGTTTCCAAAACGACCCCTCTCTTATCTCGTTTCTTAATCCAATTCTTGCTATTCTGGTCCACCTTCTCTCTCCACATTCCTTTTCTAAATATTTTGGTTGACGTTTCTTTTTTATCATTGTATACTACTAATTGTCTTTTGCTCCCTCGACCACCTATTATCTTTTTAATTATTGTCTTTCCCTGTCCTTTATTCTAATTCTTCATATTTTACTCTAACCCCATCTTTTTTGTCTTTAGCATTCAAGAACTCCCTTTTCTCTTCTTCCCATCTTGTTAATTCTATCACCCTCATTCTCCTATCTTCTACCTCCTTTAGAAACTTTCTCGTCAACTCTCCCCAATTTCCCAACCTCAGGTTCGCCTTAAATTTCCATGCACTTTCTCCCGCTCTAATACTCAATTTATCACTTTGTGCTTCTTCTTTCATTATATATCCTGGCATTCTCCAAGCTACTGCTAATATCCAAATTATATACCTTTCTTTTTAACCCTCATTATCCTTCCGTTCTTTACATCCCCATATTACTGCCCCATAACTTAACAGGTGCCATACCAACGTATCAAACCGCCACATTCTCCTCCACTAAGTTTTCATAACCTTCTTGTTCTTATTCCTTATATCTGGTTCATTACCCCAGCTGCTTTATTATTTTTTCTCTTATACGAGCTCTATGATATCCATTCCTTTGCAAAACATATCCCAAATATTAAAGCTCCTTCTCTCCTTTTTATCTTCAATCTTTTTTATCTCCCCGTTTATTCTTTCTGTCCACCAGCATTGCCCTCATTGCCCCTTTGTTCCCTTTTGATTCTCTTATTTACAAGATCCTTTAGAACATATATGTTGTCCATCACCTCCATTTCTTTTCTAAACCCTGTATAAATCGGTGGCTATATCTTTTTTCCTCAAACTTTTTCATCAATTTCTCCGACCAAACAGTTACATGGACTTTATACAGTTTTGTCATTAGCGTCACACCCATATGATGCCTATATGCCTATATGCGTTTCTTTACTATTGGTACCACTACTTCATCATTTCATAACTCTGGCCACCCCTCTTCTCTCCATACTCGATTACACATTATCCATACCCATTCCTCTAGTTCTGTCCCTTAATATTTCCATACTTCATTTGGAATCTCATCCATGCGAGAAACCTTTTCATTCTTCATTATTCCTTAAACCTTGACTATTTCCTTCTTCAAGTCCTCTTTCTTATCTTTTTCTTTACCATATTTTCCTCCCTTTCAATCTTTTCACTCTGCTCCTTCTAGCAAATCCAAGCAATATTGTTTCCATTCTACCATATCAATGTCTTGGTTTACTTTTTTTCTTTTTGTTCTTTTTCAATTTTATACCTTCCATACCTCTTCTTTTGTCCTAGCCTTCTCCGCTTCTCTTTCTTTTGATCAGACAACATATAATACTCTTTCTTTTCACCACTTTATTTTTCCTTATTATTTTTTCTTTTCTCCTCTTTCTTAATTCCTATATGTCTTCCTTCTTTTTCATATAATCATTTTGTCCATCTCCTTTTTCACATTTCCCTCTCCCATTTAATTATTTTTTACTTTTTCTCTAAAACGTTCTTAGGCATGCCTTGACCAATCCTCTTTTCCTATACTCTTTACATTTGTCTTCTCGTTATGCCGACTGCTACTACTTTTTTCTCCATCTAATGTCACTATTAAGAGACAGTGATTTAAATCAATATAATCACCTACCTCTAATTTCTTGACATTCTTTCTTACCTCATTATCCAATATCATATTATCAATTACCGTTCCCCTTTCTTCTTCTCACCGTGTATATTCTACTTCCTCATCTTCATCCATATTTTCGTGTTAGATAAACCATATTAACTTCTTTAAGCTCTTTAAAAACTTCTTTCCATCTCCTTTCAGTATTTTTTCTTTTGATTTTCTTTTTTTTTTTCCTCCTTATTCCTCTTATCCTCTATATCGTTTTTTGCATTGAAATACCCACCTATTATAAACTTATCTATTTTTTATTGTCTTTTATCAATTTTATAACTCCTCTGCTTTTCCTACATATCTCAGTTTACAGCAACTCCCACTATCTTCCACTTCTCTCTCCCTATCTTTACCTCTTCTTCTATTTTTCTTCTTTTTATTGTTTTCTCTTTTTCTTATCTTTTCCCTTAGTACAATTATTTCTCACATCCATCACCAATGCTAACATTTTTCTGCCCTTTTTATTCTTTTTCATCATTCGTGCCACATCCCTTTGTTTCCAATTTATCGAAAATTCCCTCTCTAATCCTGCTTTGCTCCAGTAAAATATCCTCCATTCTTCTCTACATTCGTTTTTTGTCTCTTTTTGCCTCCTTTAATTAAAATAAACTATTATATGAACAACTATACGCTAAGACTAAGTTTAAATACTTTCAATAAAAAATAAAGCCGAGCCCTTCCTACGGGGACTTTTTTCCTAGCGGTTATTTATTTTATCTCAGTTTATGTCGAAGAAAAAAATGTTTGATCTTTAAAAAGGCTTTGCGATCCTGGTTTACTCTGCACCTGTAGAATGTGGAAAACCCTGTCCTAATGAAATAAACATTAAATAATTTTAGTAAAAAATTTTAAAGAAAATTAAAAGGAAAAAATTACTTCAGAACGTCTTGAAAAAATAACCCAACCTCTGATTTTCTTATGTGTACTTAAAACTGTGTGTTACTTAAATCTCTGTAAAAGCATGCCATGGTTCCTGAAAGTCATTACATCTCAGATAATTTTTAAACTGTATTTAAACACTTTTTTTACAGAACCCGATATGGTTGGGGTCAATTTCTAGCTCGACCTCTCAGCTCTGCCCTCAACTATAATGTGAACATGTGTTACGTGGAGGACAGTCGTAACAAGTGGTATTATTTTTTGGCCTATTGACGTTTAGACATATTATCAGCTGACATGACCATATGCAACTACGGTCACGTCGATGGATGTTATTCAGATGGAAAAAGAATCAAAAAGTGTTCATTAAGTTTTAAAGTAAAAAAAATTAAAAAATCCTTTAGGGAACCATTTTCGGCCGGTCTGCTCCTAATCTGTTATTGTTTAACTTTTTTGTGAAATACAATACTAATTTCTAGTTGCCTAAATTTTTTCTAAAAAAAAATACGCAATTTTTTGTTCTTTTTTTATTAACAAATGAAGCTCCTAATGCTTACATCTAAAAGTTAAAGGGTGAGTAGTCAAATACTTTTCAAATATAACTAAGGATTTTCAAAAATAAATTTAAAAGAGTATTTGGCATCCCTTGCGTAGTTCCTATTATTGATCCTAGTACTAGTAATTTTTCTTCTTTTTTCACTTCAGGAAGGATTTTTAAGTGATTTCACTATGAATTAATAACAAGGACTCTGTCTCGTGCAGACCGTTTTGCAATATCTGCATAACGAGACTTCGTTTTTCTTTCGTATATTTTCACTAAATTTACACTTGTCCTTCATGGGCTAAAGATTGACAGGTAGCGTCTTAATATAACTCATTCATGATTTTTACCCTTCAATGTCCGTTTTGCTTGGTGGAGAAACCCCGATATTAAATAAGGGATATTTTTTTATCCCAATACCTAAGATTCTCCCATAAGCGTCAAGCTGGTCGATCCAGACTTCCCCTACGAATATAGGTCTCTCACCGATTGATTTCCCAGTATGAATCGGGTTAAAGAAACAATAATATTCCTTCTTATTTAAAGCACTGAACCAACTGTCGTTGTCGTGATGGTGACTTCACCCCTTGCTTTGAGATACCCTGCTGTGCCACCGAATAAACTCCCGTATTTTCTACGGGTTGTTAATCCGAAATACGTCTTTGTGGGTGATTTGAGAGCCTCACCAGCTCGCCAACGAAACTATCAAGTTCCACACGAGTGCCTAAACGAGTGCGGTTCGCTAAAGTAAAATTGTCAGCCCTCCTGATTTTCCCACAGCTTAGGTGGGTTGAAAAGGAGAAACAGCACTTGGATTCGGACTACCACTTTGCAATCGCGCACTCCAAGAAGTCGCGAATGTCCTTGTGCAATTAATCCGCTTTATTTTAGTTGTTCCTTTCTGTAAATGATCCTCTAAGGAATAATTAGCTGCTTGGTATTCGCTTACCTACGGAATCCCAGATACCTCGTCTTACGATGACAGTGAGGAGAGCCTCACACGAAACGTTGGCATACCTAGCTCGCTTAGTGCAGACTGACTTTTTCTTCTAAATTGCGTTATCATAGACGCCTCGTTCGCACCGACTCTGAATTCCCTCTTTCCGGGGTGGTTGCGCACGCAACAGCACCTGTTTCGCATAGCGTTACATGCAATATATGCAACCTCTTCGCATTAGAATGTAACTGTTCTCGCTCAGTAGCGTATTTATTTAATACTTCGCCCGCTTTTAAATAATATTTACAAATATAGCCTAATTACATATTGAACCCTTTTAGTGTACAACATCATAAGGCCGGTAAAAACAATGCGTTAAAATAATACCCAAACTATTACCATGTCTATGGCATATTATGCAGAAATGATTAGATTTCGAATAAGGAACCAAAAATAATAACATTGGAAATTTATTTACTATTGATAACTGCGTTACATCAAACGTATGAATCTTTCTTAAATAAATGTCAAATGACTTATTTTGTTATATAATTCACTAAATCATCATTCATGAGTAAGAAACCCTTTTGAATAAAAAACAACGCCTTCTACCTAATTTCCCCACTTGGGATCTGAATTATTCTGAATGAGAAGTAAGTCCCAATCCTGGTACAGCGTAGTCTCAATGATTTAATTTGTTTGTTGATACTATAATATAGAATTCTAAATTCTAGTATGGGAGTTACCTTCTGATAATTTGTGTATAATAATGTGATTGTTTTACCAAAGTAAGATCTGGCTCCCAAATTTGTTAAAATGAAATTGTATGTAATTAAATGTAATTAAATTGGGAAAATAAAGTTTCTTATATAGAAAATTTTCTAATCTTACAAGTATCAAGATAAGGTTGTTATACATTTTATAGGTGTAGTAAAAAAAAATTTTCATTCCCTAGTGTGTATATAATCAAATAAAAATTTTTTATTCTTATATAACTAATTCATAAAAAGGTGATTTGAGCAGAATCGATTGACGAAAACTTAAAAAGGATCTTATTTTTTAAAAGACTTTGCCTAACGACAGTATATGTTATTTGCTGCAATAAATGGTTTAAACAAATTTTTCTTTTAATTTCAAATAGAATATTGCGTGTTTTCAACCGACTCAATTGTAAATACTTAAAAAAATTCTTTTTAATGGGTTTTAATCGAAGAAAAATATATTTTTTCTTAATAATTTTACAAACAAATTCAAAACTTAGATAGTTATTTATATCCCGCTGAATCCAAAAGCACAAGCAATGCAGGTAACTTAACTATTGTCAGTAAACTTCAATCTTTTCAAACAAATAATTTCTTGCTCATTGAAATTCACAAAGGGGCGTATTTTTTAGTAAAGTTCTTTGTAAAAAAACTATTGTTGATCAGCGATTTCATAACATGAGAAATGTATTTGCCTAAGTATTTAAAAACTGATTGCGTTAAAAAGATAAAGTACGTTACTAAAAATTGAAATAAATCTGTATTGTTTTTTTTTTAATTTACGGAAATAAGTAACAATCGATAAAAGCTGACTGCGTTTTCGAATTAATTAGGTCCCATCTGAGTCACAGGCTGTCGATTCCTTTTTAAAAACTAGTTTAATTTAAAGGTATTCAGGTTTTTAATTTGTTTAGACATTAGGTAATAAAATTAAAAATGATTTTTCTTTTATAAATTGTCGTAAAAAAATGATTTTTATAAGTCATGTCAAGTTGTTTCCGTTAAAAGAAAAGAACTCTGCAGTTTCGGAACTGAAATGAGTCAGCATTTACTTAAGAATCATTATACGGTAACTGTTTATTATCATTGTGATTGTGAGTTACATCAATATTTTGATTTAGGTTTGTGTCCCTAAAAATATTAAATTGCATTTTTACATTTAAAAAATTCAATGATTAGTTTGGATCATTGCTTTTTTCTCGCGTTATTCGAAAATGACGTGGAATTAATTTTAGGGAACCTACTGGAATTTCACAAATTTCTTCTCTGGTCAATTCAGTAATCATGCGGCTGGCCATATTTATTTTCGCTCGAGTTCTTAGAGAAGTATCACCGTTACGAAAATAGATTCCAGCTAGGATATCAGTGCTCTCCAATATTGCAAATACATCACCATCGTATGTTGATAAAACTATTTGTTCGTTCTCTGGAACAGGCTCATAGTAACAGCTATCAATTTGTCTCACCTTCAAATGTGAATTGGCAGGGAAAATGTATCTTCGAAATACAAATATCTGGTTACTATTCTTGAGTGGAGTAAGCCGAATAAATTCAAGATCTTCAAGTCTATATCCATGTCGGCTCGTAGAAAGAAGTCTCGAAGGTGGAACTGAAAACCTGCCAGGTCTTGCAGAAGAAGTGGCGGCTAAACAAACATGTCTGAAAGAAGGCCGTTGGTCAGGCTGATGACGGCCGGAAGGAGAAATAGACCTAGGCCTCGTAAAAGGAGTAGTTTCTGCATTGCTGTTTTCCGATTCAATTCGAAAACATCGTGAAATCATCTTGTTTGGACCTACTTGTATTTCATACATTTCTTCTCTGCTCAATTCTGTAACCATGCGGCTTCCCATGTTTATTTTGACTCGATTTATGCGATCAGTATTCTTGTTACGTAAGTAAATTCCAGCAAGATTATCAGTGCTCTCCAATATTGCAAATACATCATTATTGAATGTTGATAAAACTATTTGTTCGTTCTCTGAAATAGGTTCAAACTGACGGCTATTAATTTGTTTTACCTTTAATTTCATATTAGCAGAAAAAGTGTATCTTCGAAATACAAATATCCGGTTACTATTCTTGAGTGGAGTAAGCCGGAGAAATTTAAGATCTTCAAGTCCATATCCATTTTGGCTTGTAGAAAAAAATCTTGTAGGCGGAACCGAAAACCAGCCGCTTCTTGAAAAAGAAGTAGCAGCTGAAGACCCAGGTCTGAAAGGAGACCGCTGAACAGGCTCACGATGGCCAGAAGCAGATATAGACCTAGACCTCGTAAAAGGAGTAGGTTCTGCATCGCTGTTTTCCCATTCAATACGAAAAAATCGTGAAATCATCTTGTTTGGACCCACTTGTATTTCAAATATTTCTTCTCTTGTCAATTCGGTAACCATGCGGCTTTCCATGTTTATTTTGACTCGAGTTCTTTGATTACTCTCCTTGTTTTGTAAATAAATCCCAGCAAGGATATCAGTGCTCTCTAATATTGCAAATACATCACCATCGAATGTTGATAAAACGATTTGTTCATTCTCTGGTATAGGCTCAAAATAACGCCTATTAATTTTTTTCACCTTCAACAGCAGATTGGCAGGGAAAGTGTATCTTCGAAATACAAATGTCCGCTGACTATTCTTGAGTGGAGTAAGCCGAAGAAATTCAAGATCTTCAACTTGATATGGATATTTGTGCATTAAAGGAAATCTTATACTTAAAACAGAAAACCTTGCAGGTATTGAGGAAGCGGTCTCAGCTGAAGAACTAGGTCTGGAAGAAGATTGCTGATCAGGCTGATAATGGCCAGACAGAGACCTAGACATAGACCTCGTGAGAGAAGTAGAAGACCTGAATGGAGAAAGATTTAGTTTATTGCGCTCTGTTTCAGCCAGATACTTGGTATGGAACTCTGCAACAAAGATCGGAAAATTACATTTTTCTAAAGTCCGAAAGGTGATCAAAGACGAGACAAATAGGTCTTTTTTGGAAGCAATAGAGAACTAAGCAAATTTTTTAAATAAGTATAAAAAAGTTTTAAGGTTAGCAGGAATCGCATTGAACTCGTTATGACTTCATTATGATAATTTTCAGATTGAGTCAGATTGAGCGAAAAAGTTTTCTTTGTAAGAAGACAGAAAAAACGGGGTTGCAGCTTCAAAAGAAGCTGCAACTAAGAGAAAACCAAGTTGCTGAAAAGGACCCTAGAAATATTTATAAGTTCTAAATAATACCTTATTTGGTGTTTTGAAGACACCCAATTGCTATTGAGCCTATTTATAAATGATCTATTCTTTTCTTTGCTCACTTTGATATTTTTTTAAACTAAGAACATAATTTTCACCGTAAATCACACATGTAGTCGTACTCTAATAGACAGAACTTAATGATGCAAATTAAATCACAAAACATTACTGCAATTTAAATTGATATCATGACTTGATTAATATAATTTTCAGGTTATGTAGAAAATTTGTCAACATAAACGAATATTCACATAAAAGAATCTTTTCATCTGAAGTCATCGTTCGATTACGGTAAAAAGACCATTATCTTACCCGTCCTACTTTCCAAGCTTTTGGTTTTTTAAGGCGCCTTCATGTTTTTTACGAAAGTAATTTTCAAGAGTGGCTCTAAATGATATGACCTAGAAATTTATAGCATCATGCTGAAAATTCTGAAGTGTGATGATATGTTTGCAATAATAAAAAACTTTAACTATATAGTATAATGCCATAATCTATTACCATTGACTTTTCAATCAGATTTTCATCAATCCATAATACGTCAAAAATGATTAGACACTTGTCCCAGCTATGAAAGATAAGAACAACATGAATTAACTAAACCTGGTCGTAAATAACAGCTTAAAAAAACTTAAAATTTTGGACAAACGGCACAATCTATGACACAAATAAATAGACAAACGTTGCTCTTAAAGAAATAGCAAAAACTCATTTCTTTATTTGATTCATAATTTTTAAGAGGACACGCAATTTTTGTTTCAAATGTAAAAAATAAAATTCAAAATTTTTTAAAAATGTGGAAAAACGACACAAGAGGCGTACAAAATAAAATACAAAAGCTGTTTAGACAAAAACATTTTTTGTATCAAAATTTATTACTTAAATAATTCTTCATTGGCGATAAATAAATAATTAGAGATTTAAATACCTTATTCAAAATTTAAAATGTTCATTATAGAAATTTTGAGAGAATCACCCTATTTGGTCTAAAATTTAAATTTTCTATTACAATTTCTATTTTACGGGTTGAGCATTAACCAATGCTGTGAACAATTGGTCCTTTTGGCATGTTCCCCGAATAAACTCAAATGTATTTGATTTAAAATCAACATTTTTTTGTTTGATATCTAACTTATACTTTTTCATTAAAAAATTGACTACTCTATATCTGGTTAAAAATTGCTTTATTTTGTTAAAAAAACTTATAGTTTGGTTGACAAACAAATAAATACACATTTATATTTCTCGTGTTCCGTAAATGGACATTCAGACATTTGACGACGTAGAAGTTTGCCAAATAATTATAAAAATTACTTGAATTTGCAAAATCATTAATATTTATTAATATTAATTCACTTATAGCAAATTGGCCGCAATTATATAACTTTTAATTTGACATTCTTTTCAGCCAGCAAGATATTTTACTACATTATAATTATTATACCAATAAAAAATCATCATAAAAGAAACAAAGCAACTCACATTTTCTATTATCACTTTAACACAAAACGAACGAATTGCTGAGATATGTAGTGGTAAAAATTGTGGAATTTTGGTAGATCGTTATAAAGTGTTTTTAAAGATGTCAGGCGATCATTGTTTTACTTCAAAAGGTGCAAGAAGAAAATAAAAATTAGCAAAATCTGTGATCCTTTCTAGACATTCTATAGAATTTCCTGAAAATAATTAAACTCATCCGATAGGTTTGCTAAAACCCTTTATATTTCTTACACTTATGTGGACTCTTTAGCAGCATTTTGAAATCAAATTGAAATAATTCTAGTCATTAGAAAAATTTACATTTTTCTTCAATTCCTTGAAATATTTTTGAGATCCTTGAAAATGAAATCTTCTGTAAATCCGTGAATCTCTTTTAATGATTTTTAAATCCCGTAAAGTCCCTTTATAAATTTCTTAGAATGACTTGAATTTTCAGAAATTCTGTAAGATTTTATAAAAATCCTTAACCTCCTTCGAATTTTTGGAAATCCCTTCAACATCTTTAAACTCATTTAAAATATTTTTTTAATTTAGAAAAATTTATTGCAACCCTTTGAGTTTCCTTGAATTCGTTAAAATAGGAAAAAAATAGTCTCATTAAATCTCTTTAAGTTCATTGAACTCTTTTTAAATAATTTTTTAGTAACTCGCTTAATATTACTTAAAATCTGTAAAATTTCTTGAAAATCATTCTATTTTTCTGCATTCTTTAAAAATGCCTTTAAATTCTTTTAAATTATGATTGAAATAATAACTTTTTGTGATAGATTTCCTAATCGCACACTTGTAAAATTGCCAACAATAATAAGGAAATGGCTTTTATATCTTCAAAGTAAAGCTATATCACCACTTTTACCTAATTTCGCCTAATTTAATAAAATTACAGTAAGTAATTAGAAGTTCATAATTTACGAGAATAAGTGTACCGATAATTTGTAGTAAGGCTTCAGAAAAGCTAGGAATCCCATTCGATTTATCTCGATTGAGTCATTCGAAAAGATATAAGATTTATTACGACAGAATGAAACGTAAACTAGCTCTCTCTTAGCCTTAAAGATTAGATAAGAATCATGCGAACAAAGCATGATCGATCAAGTTAAAAATTTCACAAATCGATTTTAACAAATTCAATATTAAGTTCATCCTGAAATTCTAGCCCATTTAAAGACCATCGAAAGGAGAATTAAAATAAAATTAGAAGAACAGGAGGCAGTTATCCGATACCTACGAAACCTTCAATCTAAAAGAATAGCAACCCATCCGCATATCAATCCCTCTTTATTTTAAACAGACAAAATAATTATAAAGTGTTTTAAGCGTTTTAAATTAGGACATTTATCGGTGGAATGATTTGCTTTCCGTGAGGCAACTTCTAGAAAAAGTCGATTACCTAGAATCTTTCGTAATGATATTCTACTAATAACAGGGTTTCAAGACTGAATTTAAGAGGAGTCATTGGGGCCTCAAACTTAACGCTCACGGTTGTATTAGGGACACTAATCGAATTAAAGCATTTTCATCTCACAACCCAGGCTATGGCTAAGAAGACAGTATGAAGATTAAAAGTGCTAAATGGTGGAAGGCTCTCGACGGAATTGCTGATTAAGACTAATATCGCAAGTAGGCCGACTCTGATCATTCTTAGAAACTAAACGTCGGCTACTTATCACTTTGACAAAAAGTATCAGAGTAGTCTATACATGAGAGAGGAGTTGGTTAACGGCAAGGAATATCCGGCTAGAGATGGGGACAAATGGTTTACCGATATCTCCAGAAAAAAAGACAAAAAGTGCCTACCAGGCACAGGAGTATGGTAACAAAGAAAATGCCAGTATCTGCTCAGACAGCAGGATTGCAATCATGGCCACGAGTGGAACATCGAGTAAGTCGCTACTATTGTAATAGTGCTGTAAGGACTAAACAATATAGCTACGGAAAATCCGAGTTACTCTGTTTTGAATCCCTGGACACAGTAACAAAACCCAGGTGCTCGTAGCACCTTTCTGAATATCAAAGAATTATCGTTTGACATAGGGTTATGCGTAAAAAGAAAACAGAGAATATACGTGTTTTAGTTTGATAAGCCTACTTGAAGATTTAAAGAAAAAATTGTGATAGCTTTGTGATGACCTGTTTTTGTACGAAAATTTTTCGCTGCAGATATGTGACCTTATCACAAAATAATTGCATACTCAACTTGCTCATTGAGGCTAAGTTTTCGGTACCTAATGAGAACGGAAAAAAATGAGAACGGTGCTTCTTTTTGACTGTACGCCTCCTCAATCCAAACGGCAAACTTCTGTCTCACTCTTATAGTTGAGAAGCGTGGTGGCGGACGTGAGACACATAGCTATAGCGCAAATAGAGCCCATTTTTCCCTTGCTGCGTAGGCGAGTTTGATAACGAGACAATTTTAATTTACGTCGCAGAGATGTAGCAAGGTGTAAAAGCCGGCGTTATGGTATATTGAAAGAAAAATAAATTATTGATAAGCTGCTCAAATATAAAAACGGCCTAATTTGACTCTAATAATTAGATAATTAAGCCACGATTTAAAAGCCGCAATTAGGCCTTAGAGACTATGTACCGGAAAGAATGGTACATTATGCACCTCGGGGAAACCAGGCGATTATGCCCCGAGGTGCATATACTATTTTATCTGCTAGGAGAGGGAACCGAGACCATAAAGGGGGTCACTTATCAAAACTCGCCGAGACGACGTTAGAAATAAGTGACGGCATGTTGTACAAAGAGAGTGAGACATTCTCTCTCCTTCTATAACATGGCGGCGGCGCCACGCATAAAAATGAAATAGATGGCAACAAATATGCTTTTCTCTCTCTCTCTCCCTCTGGCTGTGAAAGAAGGAGAGGATGACATAACTATTCAAAAAAGAGGAGCATCATCAAAAAACAGGAGCATAATCAGCCGTATTTCCTGCTGAAAAAAGGAGCATAATTATCGAGTTTCCCTCTACTAGCAGATAAACAAAATTTATGGATGTGCGCCTTATGAAATTAGGCAATAGTATGATAGATAGTGAGATTTCATATGTTGAACATTAAATTAAGTTTTTTTTTTAAATAGCTGAAAATTCTAATTTTCTCTGAAACCTAAAGGTGCTTTTTTCAATAAGGTAACTTCAACCAGTCACATGGTAAGCTGTAAGATGTATGTGTTAGGAGTTGTTTAAAACAAAAAAAGTTACATACCTGACGTCGATTGTTCGGCTAGTCGGTTTGATTGACTCGAAGAGGTTTCACCTCTCCGGAGTTTGCAAACATTCTCTCTATGATAAAATAACTCGCTTTGTAAGCTTAGTTCTGTAAAAAACAGAAACAAATAAATTTTTTGTTGCATTTTTACTCTAAAAAAACATGCTGCAGAAGACGCGGTTTTCTTTTATTTGAGAAATTTCCAAACTTTCCGAAAATTTCCATAAATATATAAACAATTATAAACGCCCTAAAGCTTACAGATATGATGAAAATCTTTCTTAAGGTGCAAACTGAGTATTTAATGTTAAATTCCAGGGTTACATTTTTTAAAGATTTAAGTAGAAGTTCAAACGAATTAAATAGGATCTCAGTTTCCCGAATAATTAAGCATTTGGAATGATTCCCAGGGATTTAAGAACATTTTCATGGTTTTAAATTTTAATAGTTGTCAGACTACAATGGACAAACCATTATTGCAGAAAATCTTTTAAAATATTTTTTATAATATAGATGAAATATTAAATTATTGTATTACCAATAGAATTAAGAAAAATCGCCAATAATAGGACCAGAGCACAAAGCATCGTCATTTTTTGTAACCAAGGAATAACGGATTGCTGTTTTAGTCAATCACTTTTATAACGGCGTATCTAATAATTATTTTAGGATTTTATTACAGTATATATTTTATATATCTTTCACATGATTCTTATCTAATGATGAATAAGGTATTTGTATTTTACAAATCATTCTAAGAACTCTATAAATATTGTATGATGATAATGCATATAAAAAAAACTGAAAGGAGGACTCAATTTGGCAAAGGAAGCTAGTCCCCGGTTATAGAGTCCTGCTAATCCAAAGGGCCTTCCCGACCAGGTCCGGAAAAGCATAGGTTTGAAAAACTTGGAATTTTGAAAAATAGTTATAGGCTATTTAAGTTGGCTGCTGCTCTAGTTTTATTACAGTAATTTTCACGAAAGGGTCTTATTCAAAAATTCAACCGATTAAGTTGTAAATTGTATCTGAAGTTTTAGGCCTAACTTACATATTTATATTGGGTTCTTCGCAGGCAGAAATTCTTAAGTTAAATTGTACAATCTATTTCAGCTATTTTGATGCGAAAAATCAAAAAGATTTTTGAAAACGAACAGATATGATCTAATCATAAGAATCATGATGATTTATTACCTGATGATTTCATCAGCATTCGTAATTAGAGCTTACATTTTATGATTTCTTTAAATAAATTTGGTTAACAAAATTACATCACCTGTAAGAGATAAAAATGCTCCTCTTTCAACATTTTTCTAAAAAATACTGGTAATTGATAAAAATAGTAGCCTTGAAAACTATAACGTAATCACGTCTCATTCTTATTATTATTCCTAACTTACCAAATAGTTGGTTTTTAAAACTACTTAAAAAACTTACTAAGGCTACAAAATACTTGCTGCAACTATCATTTTTTGATAAAATCAACTAAATATCTTTGCTTACTTTCGAAAACTTTCGGCAACTCTTTGATTCAGGGCGCCACACGAAAATTTGCTTATTACTTCATAAAAATACTATAAAAGTATTTTTTGTTATCGCTAGCCAAGTGTGAATTTCGCATTTTCATTTAATTGCCCTTGCTGCGCTTTGAAAGGGCTTAGGATGAAATTTTAATTAGCTTGTCAGTTGCGAAAGCGTAGTCGTGCATTTGCTTGGTTATCATAGTCTTATTGACTCTTGTTTGTTTCTATACCTCCACAATAGCACAATTTTCAAAAACGTATCTTGTCCAATGTGCAATATTTGAACATGTTGAGCAATTTTTTAAAACAGTTTTTAAACAGTTTTCATTTGCGGATATCGCAAATAAAGTTAGTCTGATAATAATGGCAATTTGGAAATCTTCTTCTGTTTTAAAAGTCAAAGATAGACACGTCAAACAACTCATACTGGATTTTCACTAAAAGCACATAACCCTTTTGTAAACCCTTTTTGTAAATGCAAGCTATTGGCTGGCTGCTCCTGCCTCAAAAAGAAGAAAGTTATAGTTGTGGAATAGGCTTTTTCTCTTGACAAACAAAGTTCTCGATTTATGTTGATCTTGTTATTGGATCATTCGGAAACAGACAAATTGTATAAAAGAGCAGAAGAAGCTGCAAAATAAATAAAACTTAAACGGGAACACAGTTGTTAATTTTCTTCTTTATCGTCTAAAAAAAATTACGCTAATACTTAATTTGATGTTTAAGATGATTAGAAAGGCGCTTCTGAAATAGATAACGATGCTTCTACCGATGCCGCAGGTAGACGTGCAGTTGACGATGCCGTTACTTTACTACGAAGATTCACTTAGAGCCACATCAGCAAGGATATGAAGTATCCGTACGTAGAATTGCACCAAAAAAGCCAGATTCTATTAAACAGGCTCGTTGTCTTACAACTGAACATAGAATTCTTAGATTGTTCTTTTCAAATAAAAGGCCCCCAAGGGTATTTTCAAATTGTAATGAAACCAAAATTTAAGTTGGGCATCTTTACTTTAAAGTCAGTTAAAGAAATAATATCATCTTAGAAAGGAAGATTATAAAAATTTTGAACATGTTAAAACAAAAAATTTTATCCTAATCGTCATTTTCAAAGTCAGCAGTGATTTTCAGTGTTTATAAAGTTTGTAGATATTTTTTCGGTGACCAACTTTTTTTAGTTATTTTTTTCTTGATTATTTGAGTCGCTTGTTCAAAAATAGATTTTTTTTATTTTTAATATTGTCTTTTAGGAATAAAACAAGTACCATATTTTTCATATAGTGCGTTTCATGACCACGTCCTTTATATCATACTGCAAACCTAACTAATCTGCAAAATATTTAAGTCGCTTTTTGACTCTATTTTATTAATTTTAAGTTGGATAACTGTCGGAAGTCAAGATGAACGCTTAAATACACTAACTTTGACGCGCATTTGATTAATATTGCGCAATATTTACATGCGTGTAACCACGCACTGCGCCTTTTGGCTTTAGACAAGAGTCGTTGGTAACCTTTCGGCACAGGTGCAGTTAAAAAAGTTTCTTACATTAAGCTGTTACACCCAACCTGTTGGATCCACTTGATAAATTATAATTTAACGGTGATTGGCGAATTCTTCTTTTTGTGGTTCACTGCACACTCGCTTTGATTTAAAAATCAACTGCTACAAGTATGTTTAAACTCAAATTAAGAAAAGGGCATAAATAACTTTTTTTTTATATAATTTACTATGACAAATAATTTTCTTAACGAACGTAACACAATAATTCGTTAATTGCAGACACTGTATTTAATTTAACTAATAGTATTTTATTGTTAATCTAAATTAAATCATAATTTAATAAGGCACTTAAAACAATCTATAGATTGGTTTGAATTCGCCGTAAAGCTGCGCGGAGATTAGGTGCTCTGATATAGTTTCTTAGCTCCACTTTGGTAGTAAGAACCTAGAATTATCTTATTTTAAAATATACACGTAATAGTTTGTTAATAAACCGTGGTCTCCTTTGTTTGTCAATTCTTAAGATTTTGATTTTGGAAATCCGTCGTCATGATGAGAAAGACTTCTTTAAATAAATTTTAGATTTCGGGCGTCGATGACACAAATTCTGCATTAGCATTCTATTTGCTTCGCCTGGGGCAATGTTTATTTGATATTGGAGTCAATTTTATAAAAAGAAACGCTAAAGAATTTTTCTTTGTTTGGAATTTAGTCATGCCGCACTTTAGAATAAGTTGCTACATATGTGCAATCGCCTTACAGTCACCAGCGATGGTACACATACCTGATTCAGAAAATAGGCAAAAACAACAAATCGCAATTTATCGTCGTGCTGAACATGAAGTAGCTCCTCAAGAGATTAATAAAAATACGAGGATATACCCAATCTTCAATCTAAGCATTAATATGGATATAAATGATTTAGTAATTGATCCTAATTGTATGACTCTCAATGTTTTAAAACGAAGAAGAAATAGCTCTTTTGTATTTTGAAACAGAAATCAGTATTGAGGTGTGTAGGCTGGTGTACAGTTGCAATATGTTTTGCAAGACCTACGTTACTTATTAAAGATTAATAAGCCTGATTTCAATAAAGAAGAAACGTTTTTAAAGGAATAGTTTAATTCAATCAGTCCCATAAAACGCGAGCAATTCAGGGATTCATATACGTATTTCTATGCTGTACGTGATGCTATACATGATCTATGGGTATATTGCAGTAAAAGTAAAATGAATTTGATGATGTTTTTGTATAAGCTTCACTAAGGGCTGAGTGATGAATTTTTAAATGTTAATTTAAGATACGAGAGTGGGCAAAATGTGAGTTTAATTGTTTCTATTGTGAGAAGATCTGTGATGCCTATATGTATAAAACTTATGTATACATCCATAAACCTAACAATTTCAGTCCACTCAGGCAAATACCAAAATAGTGATATTATTGACCTTATCATTCTTTAATTTTGCCTCAACTGACTGGATAATACTCTGGTATTACATTAATTGGCAGAATCGTGCACTGATATTGTGTGATATTGTCTTGATTACCCGGATTTTTTTCTTAATTGGATGGACATAGAGTTGGGCAAGACATACATATAATCGATCAGGAAGCCCTAAACTACATAACATCTCCTTTTTTTCACATTCAGGCATGATTATTATTGGGAAGGAGCGTTCCAAACTACAAAATACAATCGGAACAGAGAGTTCGGAATGATACCTTAGCGTAGTGTCAAACAGTCTTTGAGGGTTCGTGGAACTCCTCTTGCGTCTATAAGAAGTGACATTTGGTCCCTCTTATATGGAAACCTGGCATTTTTTGGACCCAGTGTCTAAGGACTTTATTTGATCAGGATATTATTAACTACATTATAATACAGCTTCAGACATTTGACCAGGACCATATTTTCCATAAATTTGTGTGGGGTCCTTTGTTAGATTAAAATAAAAATTTTACGTGCTAACGTCTTTTAAATTAACAACAGTAAATGAAACCAGTTTCCTTTAATCTAAAATTTATTCATCTTTGATGTATATAAGTAAAATTTGAACCAGGTCTTTAAAATGATTACTAGCTGAATTTTAAGATAAAGTGGAGAGGTCAGCTGCTCGAATTAAAACGATTTACACAATTTGGAAAAGAACGCCAGTGCTCTATTTTTCGGTCCTGCTCTTTCGAAGCGCTGTTCCGACCAGGTCCAGACAAGCCCGAATCTGAAAAATCTAGAAATTGGAAATATAGTTATTGGCTTTTTATGTTGGTTGCTGCTAAAATTTTATTATAGTGATCCTAAAAATGGGCTTCTTAAAAATACAACAGCTCAAGTTCTAATTTGTATCTAAAGTTTCAGATCTTACTAAAATATTTATATTGTGATCTTTGCTGGTAGATATTTTTAAGTAAAATTGTAAAACCTATGCGAGCTGTTTGCATAAAAAAAATCATAAATATTGTTGCTAAGGAACAGATATGATCTAATTATAAGAATCACGATAATATAATACCTGATGATTTCATCACTTTTTGTAATCAGTGCTTGCGTTTTATGATTTCTCTAAATAAAGTTGGTTTAAAAAAATCGATCATTGGTAAAGGAATAAAACGCTTCTGTTTTAAAATTCTTTTCTGAAAAATACTGTCAGGCAATTGACAAAAATATAAACCTTAAAAAGTATAATATACTGACTTCTTCTCTTTCTTATTGCTTATTGTTTATCTAGTTTATTTTCCTCCCTTCCTAACTTTTCTCTCTACTCCTTCTAGCATCCTTCGATTCTCTTCCTTTTTCTGTTGATCACACAACATAGAATACTCTTTCTTTTTTCTACTATATTCTTTCCTATTACTTTTTCTTGTTCTCCACTTTTTTAATCCCTTTTTTACCTCCTTCTTTTGCTTTTCACAATCCTCATCCCATCCGCTTTTATTCCCCGCTTTAGTAACATCATTGTTGTTTCTTCAATTTAACCCTCATTTTACTTTTCCTATCATTTTGTCCATCTCTTTGTTTACATTTTCCTCTCCAATTTTGATATTTCTTACCTTTTCTGATAACGGTTGTTTCCCTTACCTTGAACAATCCGTTTTTCCTACACTCTTTACCTTTGTCCCCTTTTTGTGCATATTGCAATTACTTTTTTCTACCTCTGACATCACTATTAAGAAAAAGTAATCCAAATTAATATAATCATTGTCCTCTAATTTATTGACCTTGTTTCTTACCTCATCATTCACTATCATATAATCAATTGCCGGTCTAATCTGCCTCTATATTTCCTTTTAAGATAAATTATCCCAACTACTCCAAGCTATTTGATAACTTTTTCTTCTCTACATTCAGTACCTCGTCTTTTTATTTTTTTTATCTTCTCCATGCACATCTCATCCTCTTTCTAATGTTCTCGCATTGAAATACCCACCTATTATAAGCCTAACCTCTTCTTTATTTTCTTTCATCATTTCTTTTTACTACTCTGCTTCCCCTACATATCTCAGTTTACAATACCACTTCTTTTATTCTTGCTCCTTGCATTTTGAGTTTGCCACTTGTAATCTCCTAGTAATCTTCCACTTACTCTTTCCATGCCTTTTCGTCTAGCCACGTCTCCATGTTTATTACCACATCACACTGCGTCAAATTTCTCATTAATTCCTTATCCGTTCTCTCGAACCGTGCTATATTCCAGTAACATATCCTCCATTCTTCCCTACATTCGTTTTTTGGTCTCTCGTTGCCTCTTATAATTTCTTATTTTTCTATCTGTTATTCCTTTTTCTCCTAGTTTCCCAGCACAGCATTGCTTACTAACTCTTTTCTTTCTTCATCCCAATTTTACCATCCCTCATCTATCTGCATTCTCTAAAATTTAACCCATTTTCTTCTTCTTTTGCGTATGCGAAATCATCGTCTCTTCTATCAGATATTCCATATATAGTGTTCACTTCATTGTTCATACATCCCTATTGTATTAAAACTTTTTTAGTTTTAATAGTACCATTCTCTCTTCTCTTCGCTTTTTTCTTTCAAAACTTTGCACATCCCCTATCATCCCCTCAGCATTAACCCTTTTTACTACTTCTTTTTCTTCTTTCTGCATATATTTTGCCTCTAATCTTATACCCTTCATCACTATGTTTCTTTTTCTTTTCTTCCTCTCTTTCTATTCTATTCTTTGTACTATTTTTCTCAGCCTTTTCTCCTCTGTATACTTACTGTCGCCCACACACTACCTTGAATCTGCTTCACTCTTTTTTTATTATTATCCTTTAACTTCTTCAGTTTTTGCTGCAATGACTGCATGATCTTTCCTAACGGTTCCCAAACTTCTTTCCATTAAAAAATTTTTTTTTCCAAAGTTTAGCCATTTTTCGGCTTCAACTTAAGGATGTGCTGCTAAACTGCTACGATCCCAGCATTATCCCTGTGCACGTAGGCTTCATGGCGCGTATGCACACTTAATTAAATGGAAGCTTCTAATGTGTCCCCTACGGGTTTACATTTTTCTTTCACCTTCTTCCCTATCCTTTATACACCTCCCATACACTCACTAAATGCAGAAAGGGCGATCTACAGTTTAAGGTAGGTTCCGAACCACCAAGAGCAACAGCCTTAAGTACTTAGAGAACCTTTTTCTCTAGAGGTACCGGTCCCACGGATGCTGAAAACGATTATGGATCAAAATATTAGAAGGCAATTACATCTAATGCACATTCAGATTGCATGAGCAAGGCATAATGTGTCCCATGCTCAGTGTGTAATGTTCTAAATAAGATTTTTGAGACTGTTTACGGAAAGGATTTAAAAGTTAGCCTAAGAACTGAGAATCTTTAATCAGACACGGCAAAGGTCTAATTGACTGACAATGAAGCAGCATTTTCTTTACAAAATACCCATGGCATCTGACGCAAGAAGGATAATACAAAACAGCGAAAGATAAATCAGGAAGAATCAACAGTGTCTTGCTGATCCATCGCGCCTCTTCAGTGTTCCCCTAGTTTCTTTTAAAAGCCGCCCACGCATAACGAGATAGAGACTTTTTAGAGACGCGTATGCAATATTCATAAAAAATGGAGATCAAGGAATATACTGAAAATATTACCCTCTCTTGTTTTGCTTCCTGAAAGTCCGCACTCCAGATTCTCCATTTTTTGCAACACAACTTCAAATTAACCCTCATAGATTTCGAGAGCTAGTATGACTAGTAATTGACGTTACACAGAGGTGGCAACACGAACTTACCTTTAATCTGACACATAAATTATGAGAAAATTGACCGTTTGATGAAGAAGCACTTTTTAGCACTTTATAGATTACACTGCATGAACTCAGCCCGTAATCAAACCAACTTTTGACAAGCAAATAAATACGCAAACTACTGTCATAGATGTAAATAATTAATAATTTGTGCAGCAAAATTTGTTTCATTTTAATATTTAATTATAGTAACTTTACAATAATTTCTAAACATTTAATTTAAAAATCTAGGAATTTTTTATTTTGTGAACTGGTTCAGATTCATTTTACGAAAAAGTTACTATATTTAATTAAGTTAGGCTCTCGTGTTAAATTCCGCGAAATCATGGATTATCGCAAGGGAAATTAATTGAGTTGATAAATACATTATACCCCGAAATTCTACTTTATTTTTTTTTTACGAATTTTGAAGTGTTTAAAAATGTAAGTCCATACTTGTAAAAATTCGGAAAATCAAAAATTTATTTAGATTTGATCCATCTGTGTTACACCAAACGTAAAAAACCCGTTTGATTACAAAACCACGTCTTCTACATAATTTTCCCACTCAATGATATCGTTTGTATGTTGATACTAGAATATAAAGGAGAGGATCTTATTTTTTAGAAGACTTTGTCAAACGACATTATATGCTATGTACTGCGATAAATTATGGCCCACTTAATTCAAAAGCACAAGCAATGCAGGTGAAAAAAACGATTGTTGATCAATGATTTTATAACTTGATGAATGTATTTTCCTAAGTGGGCGATTCTCCGCGAGCTCTCAGTTTTTCTAACCCAAAATTTGGGGGAAAAAAATTCGATTTTCATATCTTTTCAATAATTTTTTTATGATTTTTCGTCGCCACGGTTGTGACCATATCGCCACGGTTGTGACATTGTTGCTACTATACACGCAGCTCACTGTTTCAAAGTACTTTATTAAGGTATAACATCAAGTTTCCATTTTCAACATAATATTTTATGAATATTGAACTGATACATATATTTTAAACGTAAATAAATTTTGAAATTAATGAAGAAAGGAATTTAATTATTTATCGAAATAAAACATTTAAAATTTTTATATGGTGACCTTTTTTGTGATGAATTCTGTGTATTAACTGCTTATAGTCCTTGCTTATAACGTTCTTGAATTCTGAAACAAACAAACAATATTTCATACAAAATTATTTTGGATTATTTA
>JAAAKG020193501.1:0-24372 GCA_010014905.2 Druon quercuslanigerum
ATAATGAAACACAGTACAGATTTTGGTTCAATCGCTTTTCTTATAAGTATATTGCTAACAAACAATGGTAACGAGATCATTATACGCGTTGCCACCTAGTGGATTTTTTTGGCGATATATAAGCGTTTTCATAAAAAACGGAGCGCGGTCTTACGAGGCACATCATTTTGCAAATTGATTTATCATTGTTATCGTTCACAGATTATGAGAAAAAATCACGAAAGAAAAAAAACTACCTTTTTCGAGATATTTAACTTTTAATTTTTTTGTTGTCGAATTTTTTAAGAAGCATTTTAAATTTTATAATGAATCATTTATAATTAAAAAGTACACAAAAAAACCTAACTTTTATGTATAGATCAAATATCATTTCGAGCAGTAGTTTCATTGCAATAGAAGTTTCAAAACTAAGATATTTTAAATGCTTAAAATATTCAAAAAATCGTATTCATGAAAAATTTGCTTTAAACAAAAAAAGACGGAATAGGAACCCAATATTTTTTGATGAAAAATCGAAAAAAATTACTTGAATGAAATCAAAAAATTTCGTATAAATTTGACATGGAATGACCCATATACTCTATTTTATCTTATGCTATGAGGCTATTTTGAAAGCAGTATTCAGATTTCTGACGGATAAAATTTGGTTAACATTTACAATATTAGGATAAGAAGAATTCTATTAGAGTCGAAAGTGTATTAGACTTGATAGCGTTTTAATTTGAAAATGTTGAGATACAAATCTTGTGCCAATAAAATTTGACGTAATTCTAATGAGAAACTATTGATACTAAAGTAATTAATTTCTGAACGAATTAAATTTTATAAATACTACCAAAACTCAGAAGCATATTGTTTAATAAGTTGTTGTCCGGATAATATTATATAGATTTTCAATAAGAAACTTTTAAGAGAAAAGTATACAGTTTCTTAACAACAAGGATATTATAAAATAATTCTAAACTCTATAACAGAATAGGATACGTGTCTTACTGCACATATGATTTGATAGAATTTTTGTGAAAATATGATGATAGAAATGTATACGATTTCTAGGTATACACTTTGATTTGTGAAATTCTTTTCTTTGTTTTAGACCAGATTTTTACGTTTTTTTAACATTTTGAAAAATTAAGAAAATTGCTTAAATATGTCTCACATTCTTTTTTACAATTTTGCCAATCTTTCAAAATCTTTTCTAATATTCCCCTTAAATTAATTTTTCAAAACGAGAATTTCTATTCAATTTTCCTGAAAATCGTATAAAGACTGTTTTATTTTTATGAAACATTTCACAATTCATAAATGACTTTAAAACTTTTTGTTCTAGAACTGAAAAATATGCGTTTTTGTAATTATTTAAAATCATTTAAAAATTTACATTAATTTGGAATTTTTTCTAAATTAATAAGTGACTTTCCGGACTCCCAAAAATCCACAAAAACAACGTTCCACTCAGGCCGATCGTCAGTGCAACAGACTTACCTACTTACAAGCTAGCACGTTTGCTCGCCAATTGATATTATCAAATCTTTTTCAAACTTCCATTCTGAGCTCATACCTTTGATCCATAGTTATGATTTATGAATCATTTGAAGAAAGAGCATTTAAATTAAATAAAACGAGGCTGGTTTTGAAAAACTAAAGCAAATATCTTGATCAGAAATTTTACTAAACTTTTGATTCTTATCGCTAAAATGACAAGATATGGATAACCAGCCACAAACTTCAAGAATAAATAATTCTATATTAAAGCCATCATCTGTTTCCGTTCCTTTTTGATAATTTTTTTAATACAAAATGGTGAAAATTTTGAAGAAGACCTGGAACCTAGGAATCAAAATTCCAAAGTTTTATTCCAAATTTCATCAAAAATAAGAAAGTATCAAAATATAACAGGTATGCATTAATTTAGAATGCCTAACATAAAACTATTTGAAAGTTAAAAGTATTTTTATAGTATGCACAATCATAAATCTAATATTTAATAGAATTACTTTACAGTTATGTTTCCTTTATTTCTTCATGCTGCACAATTTAAAAGAGTTAAAATGATTTAATAATGAATTTCATTCAAGTTAATATAATTTTGAATCCATAGGGTTTTATCGCAGGACTTTAAAAAGACGCTGTAGTGACTTTATCTTCAAAAATTGATTATAAGCGACCTAAGTAAATGTTTGACAAGCAATAATACAAATAGGCAAAGAATTAATAATTTTTATTGTTGCTAAAACAGATTAGCAACTAGATTAATTTCAGTTACTGTCTTCACAAAATTAGCTAAGAAAGAATTAATATTTCAAACGTAACAGTAACGATCAGTAATTCCTTTTTAAAAGTTGCTAAACACTGTCTCTGACGATTTCTATCAGAAAACGTGATGAGATTGCACGCGTAGGGCCTACTGGAATTTGCTTGATTTCATCTTTGGTCAATGGAGTAATCTCGCCGGTTTCCATGTTTATTGATACCCGTCTTTTATTGCGCATGGGACGCGTTCGTGCATATATTCCAGCAAAACTAGTACTACTTTCCAATATTGCAAAGGCTTTACCATCTATTGATGATAATACAATTTGCTCTTCCCTTGGCGCGGGCCCATAGGTATTTCTTTCTACAAATAAGCAAATTCGGTCATCTGCAGGAAAAGTGTATCTTCGAAGTATGAGTTGCAGGTTACGATTTTGCATGGAAATGAGCCGAATATGTTGAAGTTGGTCAAGTTCATATTGCTGGCCGCCATAATAATCAATCATGGTAGGTGGAGTTATATGCCTGGCACGTGGAGAACTAGACCTGACACGAGGAGTAGGCTCGACGGGAGAATGTTGTCGGGCAGAAGAAGAAGAAGCAGGTGGTCCGCTGCGAGCATCACCAGGAATTGGAGAGCCATCAGGTAAACAGTCGAACTGTGCACTGAACTCTGTAAGAAGAAACAGATGATTACCTTTTTTTAGGTAGGGTTAACTATGTTGAAGAAGTTACTTCAGGTTTTCAGAATTTGCAAGAACGTCTGTTCTTTAAACTATAATCTGTGCTGCTTTGGATACCCAAGGGCGGGACACAACAACCATTATTTGGAGCGACATAAATCATAATTAGAAAGGAAGTATAACGAAAATCCCAATATGTTGATGCGAGATATCAAAGCTGGAAGCTCCATTTTATTTTTGGGAAAAGTAACCAATATGTTTTCAATGACAAGCGTCCAAGATAAAATTAGGTAACTTAGACCATTTTGATGGAAAATTTTCGGATTTCAAAGCTATATATTCTCCAAATTTCTTAATGTTATTAAATTTATTGTATACGAATTTGACGCTAACTAAACTTTTAAATAGGTTTATTTGAATGCCTTACTATTAGTCTTTGTGCACAGACTTTTTAAAAATATAGGTCAAAGCATCGACAGCAGTAATTTAGTAATTGTGAATTCTCTTTTGTTAAGGCTCCTTCGGCTCTAACAAACACATTCTCATCCCGTATCTCGTGTTTCGCACTTAAGTTTGTTCCTGGTCTACTAAGCAGCTTTACCGTTTTTTAACTTCTAAATTATGTCCCGAACTCAGTGACCCTGACTTTGTTAATTAAAGTTTCTACAGCATCGTGTTCTACATCGCCGTTGATGTGCCTTATTGCTACATCTCCTAGTAATTTACTAGAAGAGTCTTGCCAAATTTCTACGGCGGAGTGTCTTTTCTCATATCTTGCATAGTTTGACAGCAAAAGGCAATTTTTGACCTTTGATTATTTTTGTTGCAGTCAAAATTTGAATTTTTAATTTGTCCGAAAATTGCAGAAAGTTATGATAATTCTGTAGGGCTATCGTAAATCCACATTTTTTGTTTTAAGTGCTACGAACAAGTATACGAAGAATATTTGAACCATAAAAGAGTGTGGTCTCAGCAATTTTTAAAATTCGTTCACTTTTATAATGTTCATCTGAAATGGCTGACAAATGAATTTAGAATTTAGCTAAGGACACTAATTGAGCGCACCAAAGGTCAATCTAATAGATTGCTTTTAATAGTTATCGTGTTCACATTCAGACATTAAGGCAGACAGACAGACGTATATTCTCAATTGAGAATGAGAAAGTGATTTAATTTTTGATGAAGTGTTTCTTACTAGTTCTATTTTTGGTTTTAATAGCAAAAATAGCATGAAATGCACAATTTTTGTCTATCCAACTTTTACCATAACTTGCATAGCTTGGCCGAAAAAAAAACCTTCTCTGATGAAAAAGTTAAAAAAGGTTTCCATTTTATTTCAGCAAGTACTTTCGATTTTCATCAACAATTTACTCATATCACAGTTTTGAACGAAATCAATAGGGCAAAGTTGTAAAAAACAATGTCAACGATAATACTTGTTGGCACATTTGAACTTAAATAAAAAAATAATGATTTTTTATAATTGGCTGTGAGAGACCTGTTCGAAATGAAATTATTTTTAATTTTAAAAAAAAGTTAACGATCGTCAAAAAACAATAAATCTTATACTTCTTTATACGTTCTTTCATTCAAATTAAATTTAATTCTATGAAGTACACTGTTCCGAATTCTCATGCATTTCAATACACTTTTTTAAAAATAGAAATTAAATCTTAAATATATAAAATCTAAATAAAATTTTTAAAGACGGGCTATTTGTGACATTTTTTTAAATGCCAAAATCTGTTATTTATGATGATTTCTGAAAGTTCCATTTGTGCAAACTTTATAAAAACGTTTTTTAAAGTAATGGACACAGTAAAGTAATTTATTTACCAATATAATTGAGGATAAGCGTCAGGATAATAACTCGCGTGTGAACGATTCTCATTTTTGCAATTATGGAAAAAACTGATCGCTGTGTTAATTGAGAATTACTGTTAACACAGTGACTAAATTATCTTTAGTTTTATTCTGTTAAATATACTAGTTTGATAATTCTTATCTCATGGAGTAGAGTTTGTAATTCTGAGATATTCATATTTTTAGCTCGTAAATTAGGCCAAGAAAAGAAATTTGTTTACCTGAACCGAGGCTAATCTATAAAAATAATTTGATTCTTTCAAATAGCTTGGTCGCAACAAATTTCTTTAAAATTAATTTTGGAATGCTAGCATTAAAAATTTGAGGCTGAATTATCAATAGAATGGTATGTTAAAAAGATTGATGAAAGTTTCTATTGGAAATTAAAAACATGTCAACATTAGAAATTAATTCAACTTTTTAACCAATTTGAATTCGATCTCGTTCTAATTCAGCATATAAGACTGCAGAGAGAACAATTTTCATTGGATTGCTGAAAATAGGGACGGTTACATAAAGGCCATATTTAAATCAAGAGCTTCGATGTTTCACATCCGATTCAGTAACAGTTTGCACATTCTTGAAGTTTTGTTTAATTATATTCTGTGAAACTTTTTATGAATTTCACTAATGCAGTTTTGAACTGAATCCGTTTCAGCTGATATAGACGGAAATGCTTGAGAAAAAAAATTTCTTTTTAAAAATGTATATTGACAGTAAAATTAAGTAAAGTATACGTGTAACTTCGATCTATTGAAATGAAAAATGGAATTTTTGTGTTATGTAAAAATTCGATTATTTAATTGAATAGTTTTAAAATTTTTAATAAACTTCCGAATACTCTTAGCGTAAAAATAATCTTTTTCTAATTTATTAATAAAATAAAGTTTTGTCCCTTGAAATAGGTATTATTTAGTTACCTTATGCAGCAGATATCTTGCGAGTTAAAGTATAACTTTGATTACCTAACACAAGTTTAAACAGATAGCTTTATTCAAAATCCTAAATTGTATCACATTTATTAATATTTAAGAGAAGACAGAAGCAATCAATATATTACTCACGCTTGAATTTAAGAATCTCTTTTATCATCATGCATCATCGTGAAAGCAATAAATATATTATTAACTAAAACTAAACTTTATACTAAAACTAACACCTTTAGTAAGATCAGGACTTCTTAGCGTAAGATACTAACATCTTTCCCTTTTTTAAAACGGCACAGAGACAACAATATCGTCTCAACATTCTTACATTATAAAAATCATGTGGGAATATCGAAATCCAAATTAATTCTACATAACACAAGTTTTCTTCTCTTAAAACAGAGAATACAAGTACCAAATTTCTCTTGCATACTACCTCCAAAAACATGTTAAATCTTCACCTTATCCTATCAACTAATCTCAGATTTGACATTTGGTCTACATTGGACCGCATATTATTTAACCAATCCCAACGGATCAAAGATCTTTTCTTTCTAAAACAAAAACTAAAATTTGGTAACTTACTGCCAGTAAGACACATACCACTAATTAACACAGTAAAAAACATCTCGGACCATCCTCTTAGCAATGAAATGAATTCAGTCTTATCTAAAGGACACACTTTTGCAGTAGCTTCTTCCAAAATCCCAAAAGAATAAATCATCAGTAATGTGAAATCCACAATCTATACCCATCTACCCGAAAATTCCAATGTCGTAGGACGGCCAGAAATTTACTCATAGCCCAACTACCTTCCTGAAACTTAATAAAACAAATAAAGAACGCAATTAAAGAACTCAATGCGAATGAAGACAGCACAACAGTTATAATGAATAAAGAAAACTATAACAACAAAATTGGGGACAAAAAAAAGACACTAAACTTGACAGTAAAACAATGTCAAAATTAGCACCTTCTAATCCCATCTATCAAAAACTTTACGGACTCCCAAAAACCCACAAAAACAACATTCCACACTGGCGGATCATCAGTGCAATACCGTCACCTTCTTACAAGCTAGTACGCTTTCTTGCCAATAAACTGAATCCTTTCGCAGGAAATTTTGACACTTACGTCCAAAACTCTTTTTACCTTATCAAAAAGATACAACAGATTCACATTCAATCACAAGACATCATAGTGAGTTTCGATGTAACTTCTCTCTTTACGAAAGTACCAATCTCTGACACAATCGATATCAATAAATCTTTTGCAAACTTTTTCTCCGAGCTCATACCTTTGATAGAGCACTGTCTTAAAAAAAAATACTTCTCTTTTAACAATCAATTCTATGAACGAACCTCAGGAGCAGCAATTGAATCTTCAATCTCACATGTAATATCCAACATCTTTATTAAACATCTAGAAACTAAAATCTTGAATCAATTCAAGCTTAAACTAGAATTTTGTTTCCGTTACGTGGACGACACTTTTGTCATATAGCAACATAAACTAAATGAACCAAATAAGATTTTTCGATGCTGGTAATTAAGTAAAATTTTTTGATATTCTGATCCATAGGATTCCATACCATTATGGAAAGTATAACACTCGATAGCATTTTATAGAAAAGATGTTGATAGAAAAATATAAGATTTTTCACAATCCTCGCCGAGAAACTTGCGACTTACAGGCTTGTTCAAAAGAACCTAAGATTTTGTTTTCTTGATTCTTGACGCCACAGCCAACTAAAATGAAAATTAGTTCTTTAGAGAACTAAGTAATGTCTTGCTTATTGTACAATCTATTATTTTCATAGATGAAGTTAGACAAATACTTCCAAAAATCTAGAATATAGGATAAGATAAAAACCCTGTTCCAATAAAATTTAATATATATTATTTATTAGGATTTTGTCCCGATCATATTTTATAGATTTTTAATAAGAAACTGTCGAGAGAAAACAATATAGTTCTTCAACAAAATTACTAGGTATATATTTTGATTTGTGAACTACTTTTTATTGTTTTAGACAATATTGTTATCAATTGTACTAATAAAATTTGTTTTGACAAGTAACTTTGATTAGAAATAATAAGATTTCTATTGAATATGCATATTACATGTCTGATTATTATTTTACCATCATTGTTTTAAAGAGAAGCGAAATTCTTAAAAAAAATATTTATTTTTCGCTTAATTCAATTACTTCGTGCTCATACGTAAATTACATTTTTAAGTCACAAATTTTTATACATTATAATTTCTGTGTATCTTAGTAAATTCTTGTTTTATACTTAGCTTGATTTCAAACGTATTATAATTTTGATAACGTACCTTGTTAATACAATACATCATCAAGCTACACAAACGTTAAAACAATGGGATGCGGATTAAATTCTAATGTATGCCAAAAATTCAATAAAGCTATTTCTATAGTTTTATTTCATGAAAATTTTGGAACTTTTATGCATATGAATGTCATAAAAACATTCTTAAAAACATAGACATGCTATGGTATTATATTTACAAAATGAGTTTGGGATAACAATTAAAGTAATGACCAGAACTAATGTGATACCTATTTTTCGGAATCTCACAAAAAATGATTAATATTTTAACAAAGAATTTTGAGAGAAAAAACTGCTAATTATTATTCTGTTGTTATTCTACCTAATTTTCTGGTATCTTGATTCTTATCTCATAAAATATAGGCTTGATCTTGTTCTTCTGAGATATCCATATTTATATGTTATTTATTATTTGAAGTAGGGCCATTTAAATTACATAAAACGAGGTTGGTTTAGGAAAAATAATGTGAATATCATGGTCAGAAATTTTACTTAACTTTTTATTCTTATTGCTGAAACGCTAAGATATAAATAAAGAGCCAGAAACTTCAAGAATAAATAATTCTATATCAGAGCGATCTGTTTCTTATTATTAAAAATTTTAATAGATTTTGGTTACTACTCAATTATCAAATTTGCTTTTCGTCCATTTTTTCAATACAAAATAGTAAAAATTTTGAAAAAGACCTGAAGCCTTAGAATCAAAATTCTGTAACATCCCTGATGTAAGAAATTTAAAGGAAAGTTTGATTCAAAATTTCATTGGAAATAAGAAAACATCAAGAAAGAATTTGTATGCATTGATTAAGAATGCAGTGGATAACATTATTTGGAAGTTAAAAGCATTTTTATAGAATGCACACTTATAAATCTTATCTTATATTTATTAATTTATTTTGTCATGCTGTACAATTTAAAAGAAATAAAATGATTTAATGATGAATTTTATTTGAGTCAATATAATTTTAAAATCCATATTGTCTCTCGGTAGGAGGAAAAAATTTAAGTTACTACAGATTATTTATTATTTTATGTATTTTCGATTTTTTTCTTCGGAAAAAAAACAAAAATATTATTAATTTAAGTTCTTTTCTCCTAATAATACCCTTTTGCATTCCTAAAAAAAAAATTTTTTTAATTTTATGCGACTATCTACACATTTTCGTAACGATAGTGATTATAAAAGAAGTTTAGTAAATAAGTAACAAATGGGTAACTGGTTACATTTATTTAGTGAATTCTAATTCAAAAAACGTTATAATTTCTATGGTTTCTTAAATGGATTACAACCAACTAATTTGCTTACTTGTTCAACTATTTTCTTTAACTTCACTATAGAATTTGTAGTACTTGGTTTTTGAGATATCCTCTAGAATGGCAGAAATCATCTTTATTTCAATAAAGATTCAGTAGTGATTAATAGTGATTAAAAAAAATTCTAAAGTAACACTAATGCAATTCCTTATTTTGAATTGTGACTGTAGCTACTTTATCTTAAAAAATTGATCATAAGCGACCTCACTAAATGTGTAGAAAGCAATGATACAAATAAGCAAAGAATTATTTATTTTCTTCAGTGCATGTTTCTAAAACAGATAAGAAACTAAAGTATTTTTAGTTACTTTCTTCACAAAATTAACCAAGGGAAAATTACTATTTGACACAGCAACAGTAACCATCAGTAATTCTTCATTAAAAGTTGCTAAACACTTTCTCTTACAAGTTCTATAAGAAAATCTAATGAAATTGGACGCAAGGGGCCTACTGGAATTTTCGCGACTTCATCTTTGGTCAAGGGAGTAATCTCGCCGGTGTCCATGTTTATTGATACCCGTCTTGTAAGGCGCATGGCACGCGTTCGAGCATATATTCCAGCAAAACTAGTACTACTTTCCAATATTGCAAAGGCTTTATTGTCTATTGATGATAATACAATTTGCTCTTCCCTTGGGATGGGCCCATAGATATTTGCTTCCACAAATAAGCAAATTCGGTCATCTGCAGGAAAAGTGCATCTTCGAAGTGTGAATTGCACCTTTTGATTTTTTATGGGAATGAGTCGAAGATGTTGCAGTTGATCAAGTTTGTATTGATGTCCGTCATAATAAGCAATTGTGGTAGGTGGAGTTATATGCCTGGCACGTGGAGACTTAGACCTGACTCGAGGAATTGGCTCGACGGGAGAATGTTGTCGGGCAGAAGAAGAAGAAGAAGATGGTCCGCTGCGAGTATCACCAGGAATAGGAGAGCCATCAGGTAAGCAGTCGAACTGTTCACTGAACTCTGTATGAAGAAACATAGGATTACATTTTTTTAAGTATGGGTAACTTTCTGAGAGTAGGTATCGTAGTAAATATACACAAGAACAACATAATCTGATACTTCCGTTTCAGGTTAGGCCTGGAGAAATGAACTGCAACGATCATGAAACTTCGGCACAATTCTTAGTTTTGTGTACGATTGAAACCCGGAGTATCTCTTTTACCAGTTCTAATAAAATTAATGATATAATATTTTCCTTAAAAAAAATTAATAATATTTAAAACTTTTCACTTTAAACAAATGAAATGTTGTCTGACCTCTCTAGAAAACTTGCCATTGCATGCACGTGAAGCTGCCATAATGCGGCTGCTTACAGTCCATGTGACCTTCAGACATGCGCTTTCCCCCGCAGGGCTGACCAGAAACTTTACACCAGATAAACAATATTATATATATTTTTTAAAACGACATTTAGTTTTCTAGAATTTGAAATAACTTTTGTTCTTTAAACTTTAATCTGTGACGCATTGGATATCTAAGGGCGGGGCATAAAAAGCATCATTTAGGGCGACGCGGATAATAGTTAGAAAGAAATAATCACAGAAAAATCTGAACAATAACACATATTCTGAAACTCCGGTTTAATAGTAATTCAATGTTTCTCAGATTTCTGGAAAATTTTTTTCAGTTTTTCAAAGATTTCTAGGGGTTTAAGTTTAAAAACGAATTACTTTAACATTCTGGCTCAAAGATTAAATAAACTTTTTTTTCAGAAACTTATAACCAAAAGCTAAAAGTCAAGATCTTTGTGGTTACAGTCGCTTCGGTACACTTGTATTGAGCGTTTAAAATAAATTCTCCAATTTAAAGGGGAATATCTGTACAGAAAAGCAGTTCTAGGTATTTAAAGCAGGAATGGTTGGTGATTTTGATTCCGGAAGATTAAAATTATTTGTGAAAGCAGATACATGCATATCATCGCCGAATATGAAAAGCTGATCCCGAAAACTGAAAAAATCTATTGAATCAATGTCAGTTCCTACTCTTTAGATATAGATTAAGAGTACAAAAAATATTGCGTGCTTTCTGAGTGAAAACATACATATCCAAGTGTGAAACAAACATTTCGAAGAGACTTGAAAATAAGTAATTTGATGTTTATCAGATGCGCGAACAGATCTTACAGCAGGAAGCTTTATTTTATTTTTTACAAACCTTAAAAATATGTTTTCAATGATAACAGTTTTGTCCAAGATAAAATTAGATAAATTTTCTGTAAAAATTTTGGACGATTGGTGATTGCGATTTATCTTTTGTTAAAGGTTCTTCGGCTTTAACGTGCACATTCTCGTCACGTATCTCGTACTTCGCACTCGATTTTATTTCTAGTTTACTAAGCAGCCTTACCGTTTTCTTACTTCTTAATTATGTCCCTAACCTCAATAGCCCAGACTTTGTGAATTAAATTTTCTGCCGTATCGTGGTTTACTTTTCAGTTTTTTTGCCTTATTGCTTCATCTTCTAATAACTGACTTCAAGAGGCTATTAAATTTCTTTAGGTTCATTGATTAATTATTTATGAAAAATAAATTCAGAAAATTATTCGTTAAAGAATACTTCTTTCCACTGAGAGTGAATTTACTTATTCTATTTATTTTTTAAAAAGTTCCATTAAATAAGTCAAAGTTGTTAGCATCAATATCAACGATAATGCTTGTCGGCTGATTTGAACATAAATAAGAAAATAATAATTTTTTTTAATTGGCCGTAAGAGACCTCTTCGCAATGAAATTAGCTACAATTTCCAAAAAGGTAGAGATCATTAAAACCCCAATAAATCTTATACTTTTCTATACGTTTTTTTATTCAAATACAATTTAATCTTCTGAAGTACACTGCCCAAAATTCTCATGCATGTCAAGAGACTTTTGTTAAAATAAAAATTGAATCCTAAATATATAAAGTTTCAAATAAAAGGAATAAAAACGGGCCATTTATAACATCGTTTTAAATGCATAAATCTGTTAAATAATGATAAATTTTTTTTAGTAGCATTCGCATAAACTTTAAAAGCGTTTTTTTAAAATAATAGACATAGTAAATTAATTTATTTACTAATATAAATAAGGATAAGCGTCAGGATAATGACCCGAGTGTGAACGATTCCCATTTTTGCTATCACAGAAAAAAACTGATTACTGTGTTAATTAAGAATTACAGGTAACATAGTGACTAACTTATCTTTAGTGCTACTCTGTCAAATATACTGGTTCGATAATTCTTATCTCATGGAATAGAGTCCGTAATTCTGATATATTTATATTTTTATCTCTAAATTAGACCAAGGAAAGAAATTTGTTTACCTTAAACGAGGCTAATCTATAAAAATAATGTGATTCTTTCGAATAGCTAGCCGAAAAAATCTGAGTAATATATTTGCAGTTTTTATTCTTTTCAACAAACTGGCAATATTTGAAAAAATAGCAAGCATATTCTATTGAAAAAAATTATCTACAACTTGGTCGCAACAAATTTTTTGAAAATTATTTTTGGAATGCAAGTACAAATTCGCATCGCACAGAACTCTATATTAAAAAGTTCGAATCGATTCCCTTTGAAAACCTTTAAAAATTTCAGGCTGAATTATCATTTGATTTTTCGTTATTAATACATAACGTGATGACGTAGCATTTTCTTCACACGTTTTTTGAAATTGTTACTTTCGATAAAAAGATAGTATATTGCAATTGTAATATGAAATTGTTTGCTAATTCCAGATCGTTTTCCGCAAAATCTTATCTTGGACAGAAATAATTATAGGTAGTTGCTTTATTGCTTAAAATGTGCCCTTTCACTCTCAGCTATTGTCCTGTGGGTGAGCCGTTATCCTCTTTATCCTGAAGTAACTTCTGTTGTGAAATGGTTTATTTTTTCTAGCATCATGGAATATTCTTAAATGATTACTTTACGAAATATCGATCGTATTTCATTTTTTTAAGTGTACTTCAATCAAGTTGCTAAGCTGCACATTTTGAGCCATAAACAAACTGCCTATCATTACTACTGTGCTAAATAAGATTTTGCGGAAAACGATCTGTAATTAGCAAACAAATTTTATATTTCTAAATTTTGAAAACTGCTTTACATTCCAGACACCTTATGAAGCATCCATGAATTATTCCACATTTTTTTAAACTTCCTGCTCGTATGCTGCGATTATTTTAAACGAGTGTTGAGTGTTCGCAGGGAGGGTCGCATACTATCGACGCTGACTGTCTGAAATTACATACTAGTTCGGAAGCACTTTCAAAAATAAGGCTGCATCGAATTAAATGTACAGGTTTTATTCTTGGCTATTTTGATGGTGACAATGCTCTGGTTGGTGAACGTAATTTTGTATCTGCCAAACTGACCGATAGAATTTGATTTTACAAGTAATTTTGATTACATATAATACGATTTTCATTAAATATCCCTATATAATAGCTGATAATAATTTTACCATCCTTTTTTAACAAATAAGCAGTCGATCTGTGAACTGGACTCCGTAAGAAGAAACATAGGTTTACATTTTTAGAAGTAGGGGCAACCTTGTTAGAGTGGGTTATTTTAGTTTTCTAGAATTTGCAACAGCGTTTGGTCTTTAAACTTTAATTTGTGCCGCATTGTATATCCAAGAGCAAAACACAGCAAGCATTATTTGCGGCTAAACAAATTATAATTAGAAAGGAAGTTTTGCGAAAATTCGAATATATTGGAATTTTTGAAACACTTTAAAGAATCACAACGATATCTCAACAATAAGGCGTATTCTGTTGGTTCATGGCTTAAAATGTGCTTTTTCCCCTCCAACGTATTGAACTGCGGGTGAGCCGTTATCCCTTTTCTCCTGAGGTGACTATTGGGTTGTAGTTGGTACTTTTTTGCTAACACTTTTTCTGCGGTGGCTCCTCTAAACTAAGGCTGCATCGCACTACATGTACAGGTATCAGTCTTGACGATCTTAATGGAGATAATGCCATGGGATTGATTACATTGATTACACGCAGTAACATGCAATTATTGTTCATTAAAATAACAAAATATTCGTAAAGTTATCTGAAACCCCGTGTCTTGCCAGATTCAACTGAGTAGATATAATTTTAGATTAGTGTGGTTCTTGATAGATACATTTCAATACATAAAGATTTTTAGAACGCGAAGATGAATGTTTTTGTGCTAAAATCTTCTATCCAATGTATTAGTGCATCGAAAATAAATTGTATCTACAATTTTGGTAAAGTTCCATAAAGGGAGTAATCTATACAGTCAGATTTGGCGGAGTCGCTGAAACTTCGTCGGGATTTTAAAAATCTGCTTTATTCCACGTTGCAATCATTAAGAAAATAAAGTTTTGTCGCTTGAAAGTTGTATTACTTATTCACCCTTATTCTGCAGAAATCTAACGAATTAACGTCAAAACTTTAAATATCTAATTCAACTTTAAACATAGTGATTATGCTTGAGACAGATAATATATTACCCCCGATCGCAATTTAAGAATCTCTTTTATTATTATGCATCATCGCGAAAGGAGTAAATCTATTAACAAAGAACTCTACGGGGAGAGTTTTCTTACTAAAGCTGACACCTTTAGTAAGATCAGGACTTCCCTAGGTAAGCTACTCCAAAAAACTGTTAAATCTTAACCTTATTCTATTAATCAATCTCATATTTGACATTTAGTATATATTGGACAGCATATCATTTGCGCAATCCCAACGGATTAAACATTTTCTCACTCTAAAACAAAAACTAAAATTTGACAAATTACTTTCTTTTTTGCAAGTAAATAATTTCAGTCTTTTTCAAAGGAGACAATTTAGCAGTAGATTCCTCTAAAACCCCATAAAAATAAATCATTAGTCATTTAAAATCCACAATCTATACTTTTCAACCCGAAGAAGCAAATGACATATGCGTAGGACGGCCAACATGTTTCGCCAAGCCCAACTAACCTCCTCAAACTTAACAAAACCATAAAAACCACATTTAAAGAACTTAAAGGGAATAAAGATATTATGACATTACCCTCAGATAAACGCATCACAACAGTAATAATGAATAAAGAAAACTGTAACAGCAAATCATGGACCTTCTAATTGACCTTATATACCAAAATTAAAAAAAGGATCCCAGAAAAACAGTCACTGAAATAAAATCTCTCAAAAAGCGCTAAATTTGACAGCGAAACAATGCCTAAATTAACACCTACTAATCCCATTTCTCCAAGACTTAACGGACTCCGAAGTATCCAAAAAAACAAGGCTCCACTCAGGCCGATCGTCAGTGCAGTAAACTTACCTACATACAAGATAGCACGCTTTTCCGCCAATGAACTGTGTCCTTTCACAGAAAACTCTGTCACTGACATCCAAAAGTCGTTTGACCTTATCACAAAGATATAACAGATTCATATTCAACCACAAGACATCACAGTGAGTTTTGACGTAACATCTTTCTTTACGAAAGTACCAATCTCTGACTCTATTGTTATTATTAAATATTTTCGGAATTTCCCCTCTGAGCTCATACTTTTGATAGAACCCTCTCTCAATAATACCTACATCTCTTTTAACAAGAAATTCTATGAACGAACCTGAGGAGTAGCAATTGAATATCCTATTTCACCTGTAATAGCCAGCATTTTTAAGGAATAGCTGGAAACCAAAATCTTTAATCAAGCCAAGCTTAAACTGGATTTTTGTTTCCGTTACGTATACCAATAGCTAAAAATCATATTGAAACAGGACATGAAATTTTATTTTATAAAACAACCGTCTTTGCAAAAACACACAATATTTTGCAAAAAAAACATATAAAAGCAATCAAAATCTGATACTTCCGTTTCAGGTTAGACCTAAAGAAATGAACTGCAACGATCATGAAACTTAGGCGCAATTCGTAGTTTTGTGTACGATTGAAACCCGAAGTATCTCTTTTAACAGTTCTAATAAAATTAATAATATAATATTTTTCTTAACAAAATTAATAATATTCCAAACTTTTCAATTTAAACAAATAAATTGTTGTCTGACCTCCCTAGAAAACTTGCTATTGCATGCACATGAAGCTACCATAATGCGGCTGCTTACAGTCCATGTGACCTTCGGACATGCGCTCTCCCCCGGTGGGCCGACCAGAAGCTTTACACCAGTTAAAAAAAATTATATATATTTTTTAAAACGACATTGCTGTACCCAACAGTCTGCATTCTACTAAGAACACCAAGCAGCCTTTATCTACCTCACATGCTCATTTTCAAGGAGGATAGGACAAAAAGTATAGTATTTATCGCGGATATACGGCTATTTTTCCTAGTGTGAGAACAACCCTGACTTCACTGGGTTGGCAAATCAACTCTCGTCAATATGACCGGCTTTACGCCCTAGATACACAATGTACTATTTCTGCATTTAGGGAATCCACAGAAATATTTATTTACATAAACAAAAATCAAATTGACCCCAAACAAAACGAAATAATTCCTAGAGCGGATTACTGAGACATCAAACATCTCGCCAACAAATGCGATAATATGAACTTGTTTACTTGTGAACATTTAAAGCAGCTTTGGTGGGTGAACTGTTTGAATTATCATTGCATTTCGGATAAAGAAAGTTCTCTCGACTGACAAGTATTTATTTTTAATTAAAAAAATGCAGTAGTTGTGGGTCTGAAGGAGTATAGAATATTAGCCCTGGGCTTAACCCCTTACGTTTTCGGTTGGGTGTTCGTCCGTCCTTATCTGTCCTTTATACTGTCTTTGAAGAAAGGGAATCAAGAGAAGGGAAGTGAGTGACTTACCTTTTACCAACTTATCAAACTTTAATTCAGAAAAATTTCTCTAAAGCTTATGGAAAATCAGTATCGAATTCTATGTTTGAGTACTGAAAATTATTTAATAGAATTTCACTCGACGCGAGTTAATATACTTTTGAGTGAAATATTGTTATTTAAACTATACTACTTCTGATGCAGTGAGATGATTTCGATAGAAATAATATGATTCTACGATGCATACGATTAGGTGAAATTTTATGATATTGTGATCCATAGGATTCCATACCATTCTAGAGATTACAAGACTTTATAGCATTTTATAGAAAAGATGTTGATAGTAAAATATAAGATTTTTCTTAATCCCCGGGCCGACATTTGCGACTTACACGCTTCTCCAGAAGAATTTAATCTTCTGTTTTCTTGATTGTTGAAGCCATAGCCAAGAAAAGTAAAAATTATTTCTCTAGAGAACGAAGTAATGCCCCGCTTACTGTACAATCTATTATTTTTATGCGCGGAGGTGAACAAATACTTATAAGTATCTAGAATATAGCATTTGATACAAATGCTGTGCCAATAGAATTTGACAAATATTATTTATTAAGTGTCAGTCCGGATAATATTTTATAGATTTTCAATAAGAAACTGTTGAGAGAAAAGTGTGTATTTCAGCAACGAAAATGATATTATACAAAATATGACGATAGCAAAGTGTACGATTCCTAGATATATATTTTGATTTTTGACAACTTTGTATACATTTCCGTTTATGTGTATCATAATTAATTCTTGTTACATCACTAACTTAATTATATTTTTATTTCGCAATATAAGAAAAACTGATTAATATCTTAACAAAGAATTCTAGTAAAAAAAACTGCTAATTATTATTCTAGTATTATTATACTTAATATTCTGGTATCTTGATTCTTATATCATAGAATATAGCCATCGATCTTATTTTTCTGAGATATCCATATTTATGTTTTTGGAGTTGTTTTAAGAAAGGCCTTTTAAAATACCTAACACGAGGCTGGTTTAGGAGAAATAAAGTTAGTTCCTTGATCAGAAATTTTACTAAACGTTTTATTCTTATCTCTGGAATGATCAGATGTAAATAAGCAGGTAAAAACTTTAAGAATAAATAATTTTAGATTAAAGCGATCTGTTCCTTATTATTATAAATTTTTTATAGGTGTCGGTTACTACTCAATTATCAAAATTTCTTTAAAAAAATTTTTCCAATACAAAATGGTGACATTTTTTTTTAAATAACTGGAACCTAGAAATAAAAATTCTGTAAAAGCTTTGATTTAAGAAATTTTATTTTAAAGTCTTATTCAAAATTTTATAAAAAAATAAGAATACATAAAAAAAAGAACATGTATGCTATAATTTAGAAAACCTAGGGTAAAATTATTTTGAAATTAAAATTATTTTGATAAAAGGCACAACTATAAATAAAACTTCAAATAGAATTACTTTACAGTTATGTTTCCTTAGTTTTTCATGTTGAAAAATTAAAAAGAAAATGATTTAATGATGAACTTCATTTAAGTGAATATGATTTTACAATCCAGAGAATTTAATGTTGGGACGAAAAAAATTTAAGTTACTAGAGATTATTTATTATTTTATTTAGTTTTTTATACATATAGCGTTTCATTCAATTTTTTTTGTTAAAAAAAGAAGATAGCAAATTCAAGTTCTTTATTACTAAAAAGATCATGTTGCACTCCTAAACAAGATATTTTTTTGAATTTTATGCTAGTATCTACGTATTTTAGCAATCATAGGGACAGAAAACATTAATTTTGTTAATAAATAACAAATGGGAAAATAATTACATTTTTTCAGTAACTTTAAATGCAAGAAACACTCTAATTTCAGTGCTTTTTAAAATAGAGTACAACTGACTAATTTTCTTACTTTTACTAAGATGATCCATAGTGTTTGAAAAAAATTCAAAAGTAAAATTAATGCAATTCCTTATTTTAAAAAGTGACTGTAGCTACCTTATCTTCAAAGATTGATTATAAACGACCTAAGTAAATATGTAGAAAGCAATAATACGAATAAGCAAAGAATTATTTATTTTCTTGAGTGCATATTTCTAAAACAGATAAGCAAACAAATTAATTTTAATTACTTTTTCACAAAATTTACCAAGAGCAAATTAATATTTAAAACGGTAACAGTAACGATCAGTTATTCTTTTTTAAAAGTTACTTACCACATTCTTTTACAAATTCTATTAAAAAATGTGATGATATTGGACGCAAGGGTCCTACTGGTATTTCCGCAACTTTATCTTTGGTCAGTGGGGTAATTTCACCGGTTTCCATGTTTATTGATACCCGGCCTTTGGAGCTATTGCGACTATTTTGAGCATATATTCCAGCAAAACTAGTAGTACTTTCCAATATTGCGAAGGCTTCACCATCTGTTGATGATAACACAATTTGCTCTTCCCTTGGCACGGGCCCATAGATATTTGTTTCCACAATTAAGCAAATTCTTACATGTGCAGGAAAAGTGTATCTTTTGAGTACGAATTCCAGTTTACGATTTTTCATGGGAATGAGCCGAAGACGTTGAAGTTGATCAAGTTCATATTGATGTCCACCAGAATCAACAATGGCGGTAGGTGGAGTTATATGCCTGACACGTGGAGACCTAGACCTGACACGAGGAGTAGGCTTAACGGGAGAATGTTGTCGGGCAGAAGAAAAAGAAGGTGGTATGCCACAACGATCACCAAAAATAGGGCGGTCGTCAGGTAGTCGGTCGAACTGTGCACTGAACTCTGAAAGAAAAAACAAAGGATTACATTTTTTTAAGTAGGGGTAAGTATGTTCGAGTATTTTATTTTAGTTTTCTAGAATTTGCAACAATATTTGTTCTTTCAACTTTTATCTTTGACGCCTGGAATGCCTAAGGCCAGGGCACCAAGAACATTATTTTGGGCAACACAAATGATAATTAGAAAGGAAGCGTTAGCAAAGTCCCAATATGTTGGTGCTAGATTTTGAAGCTCGAAGCAATTTGAAAAATTAAAGTAGGACTATATAAATAGGGTATCATTTCTGTAGTAACTCTACTCAAAAAATGTTGGCGATGAGTTGAATGTAAGATTTCGAAGCGATGATTTTGCAGGAAAAGTTTCGAAATTTAAAGCTGTATATAATTTATTGTGAACTCTCTTTTGCAAAGCTCCTTCGGCTTTAATGAACACATTCTCATCATTGAGGTGCCCTCGTAATTAACTAACCGAGTCTCGCAAAACGTCTAGAGTGGAGAGTATTTCTTCATATCTTGCATAGTTTAACTGGAAAAGAACTTGGGGCGAGGTAAATTTTACACAAAACTAATCCCTTCTCTGATGAGAATGTAAAAATGATTTAATTTGTCATAAAGAACACAGGCATCGTAGAGAGTATACATAAGAACAACATAACCTGATACCTCAGTTTTAGGTCAGCCCTTAGAAAGTAAACTGCTTTTAATAATTAACTGCTCTTAACAATGTTAATAAAATTAATAACAAATATTTTTCTTAATAAATGCATTTAATACTTTCAGAAAAGACAATATTTATATTTGTTGCACTTTATACCATGACTACACATAAGAATACTAATTAACTGACTATAAAGTATTGTTAAAAGCGTAAAAATTATTATTCAAAACTTTTAACTTTAAACAAATACATTTTTCTCCTACCTCTCTTAAAAACTTGCCATTGCATGCACATGAAGCCGGCCAAATGTGGCCGCTTACAGTCTATGCGAACTTTGCAAATGCGCTCTCACCCGTCGGATCGAACTGAAACTTTACGCCTGATAAAGAAAATTATATATATTTTTTTAGTTACATTGCTGTACCCCACAGTCTGCATTCTGCTAAGAACACCAAGAAGCCTTTAACTGCGTCACCTGCTCATTTTCAAATAGGATAGGAGAAAAAGTAAAATCTTCATCACAAGCGTAGGGACATTTTGCCTTGTGTAAGTGCCACCCTCACTTCGCTCGGTTGGCAAATCAACACTTTTTAAAATAACGATCTTTAAGCCCTTGATACACAATGTACTATTTCTGTCTTTTTTGAATTTACAGAAATATTTATTTACTTAAACACAAATCAAATTTATCCTCAACTAGACAAAATAAAACATAGAGAGAAGCACTGATAAAAAAACACCTCGCCAACAAATGCGATAATACAAACTTGTTCATTTGTGAATATTTAAGCAGCTTTGGTGTAAGCTTGAAGTTGCTACACGTACCGCGAAGCAGATATCTTACTTTAATTAGTTGGTGAAGTGTTTGACTTATCATTTGTATTTCTCAAATAATCCTCGATTACATTTCGGACAGCGAAAGTTCTCTTAAGTCGCAATTAGTTAGTTTTAATTTAAGAAATGCAGAATTTATGGGTCATTCTAATCAATAGGGTTCCATATCATTCTGAAGAGTACAAGACTTGATAGCATTTTACAGAAAAGATGTTGTTAGTAAAATATAAAATTTTTTATAATTCCCGCGCCGAAATTTGCGACTTACACACTTCTTCAGAAGAATATAAGCTTCTGTTTTCTCGATTTTTGACCCCACAGCCAAGTAAAGTGAAAATTAGTTCTCTAGAGAACTAAGTAATGTCTCACTTATTGTACAATCTATTATTTTGATGAATGGGGTTAGAAAAATACTTTCAAAAATCGAAAATATAGGCTAAGATACGAACAAAGTTTTATTTGTCAAATACTTTCGATTGTTTTAGACAAGATTTTGAGCAATTGTTAGGATAGAATTTGCTTTTACAAGTAATTTTAATTACACATAATAAGATTTCTATTAAATATGCATACCAAATATAAGCATATTTTACTTTTGATAACGTGTGTTGTTAGGCATGGTATAGTATCATATTCAGAAAACAGTTAGGGATAACTATTAAAGTAAAGTCCAGAACTAAGGCGATAGCTATTTTGCGCAATCTAAGAAAAACTGAATCATGTGTTATCAAATAATTTTGAGGAAAAAACTGCTAGTTTTTGGAAAAATTAAGTGTATTCCTCGACCAGAAATTTTACTAAACTTTTTATTCTTATCACTGAAATGATAAGATATAATTAACCAGCTAGAAACTTAAAGAATAAATAATTCTACATAAAAGCAGCGTGTTTCTTATTATTAAAATTTTTTATTGGTTTGGGTTACTACTCAATTATCAAATTTTCTTTTTGATAAGATTTTCAATACAAAAAGGTAAAAATTTTAAAAACGACCTGGAACCTAGGAATCAAAATTCTGTGACATCCCTAATATAAGAAATTTTATTTTAAAGTTTCATCCAAAATTTGATTAAAAATAAGAAAACATCAAAGTAGAACTTGCATGCATTAATTTAAAATACAGAGAATAAATCTATTTGGAAGCTAAAAGTATTTCTATAGAATGCACAATTATAAATATAATATGTAATGAAATTACTTTACAGCTATTTTTCCTTTATTTTTTAATGCAGCACAATTTAAAAAAATGATTTAATGACGAATTTCATTTAAGTGAATTTAATTTTTGAATCCGTAGGGTTTTATAGTAAAACAAATTTAAGCTACTACATATTATTTATTATTTTATGTATCTTCCTGTACATATAGCGTTTGATTCGATTTTTTTCGTTAAAATAACAAAAATATCACAAATTCGAGTTCTTTATACGTAAAAAAAATTAGGATGAACTTCTAAAAAAGATATTTTTAACAATTTTATTCTACTATCTACTTACTTCAGGAAAAATAGTGATAAAAAAGTCAGTTTTTAAAGTAAGTAACAAATAGGTAAATACTTACATTCTTTCAGTAACTTCAAATGCAAAAAAAGTTATTATTTCAGTGGTTTCCAAAGTGGAGTATAATCAATTAATTTCCTCATTGTTTCCACTCTTTTTTATTTTTACTATAGAAATTGTAGCAGCTAGTTTTCGAGATATTCTCTATAACGGCAGAAATCATATTTTATTCGAAAATTATTAAGTATGATTCAATTTAGAAGAATTTAAGGGATTAATTGAGATAAAATTCAATAAAATTGGTGAAAATATAATTGAAATTATGAGAATTCGAGATTAATATAAAAAATTTAAAATAGGAACAGTATCAATCAGTTATTCCTTTTTCAAAGTTACTTACCACTGTCTTCTCCAAGTTCTATCAGAAAATGCAATGAGATTGGATGCCAGGGTCCTACTGGAATTTGCTTGATTTCATCTTTGGTCAATGGAGTAATCTCGCCGGTTTCCATGTTTATTGATACCCGTCTTTTATTGCGCATGGGACGCGTTTGTGCATATATTCCAGCAAAACTAGTACTACTTTCCAATATTGCAAAGGCTTTACCATCTATTGATGATAAGACAATTTGCTCTTCCCTTGGCGCGGGCCCATAGATATTTTTTTCTAAAAGTAAGCAAATTCGTTTATCTGCAGGAAAAGTGTATCTTCGAAGTGTGAATTGCAGCTTTTGATTTTTCATGGGAACGAGCCGAATATGTTGAAGGTGATCAAGTTCATATTGATGTCCGCCATAATATGCAATCGCGGTAGGTGGAGTTATATGCCTGGCACGTGGAGACCTAGACCTGACACGAGGAGCAGACTCGACGGGAGAATGTTGTTGGGCAGAAGAAGAAGAAGATGGTCTGCTGCGAGCATAACCAGGAATAGGAGAGCCATCAGGTAAGCAGTCGAACTGGGCACTCAACTCTGGAAGAAAAAACAAAGGATTACCTTTTTTCAGGTAAGGGGTACTTTTTTAAAGTCGGTTATTTTAGTTTTCTAGAATTTGCAACAACGTTTGTTCTATAAACATGAATCTGTGACGCCCTGAATACCCAAGGCCAGGACACAAAAAGCATCATTTTGCGAAATGAAAAAGGACTATATGAATAGTGTATTATTTCTTGTGCATAGACTGTTTAAAAATATAGGTCAAAGCATCTACAGCGGTAATTTGTTGATTGTGAATTCTCTTTTCTTAAGGCTCCTTCGGCTTCAAAAAACACATTCTCATCACGTATCTCGTGCTGCACTAGGTCAGTTACACCAGCCCCCCCCCACTCATAATTTTAGGGATTTATTTAGCCTACTGAATTGCGCCGCAAATGCGCTCATATGCGCCACCAATAAAAAATTTTGCGCCACAAAACCCT